>JAECUM010018832.1:0-41609 GCA_016617855.1 Megalonaias nervosa
GTTCAGTTTTTAGTAAACTAATTGTACTAACATGTGTTTATGCAAAATGTAAAATTACAAATGCTTGTTTGAACACTTCTATTGTCAAATCTTCATTTCAGATGTGCATAGTTATGCATGTTGTTAACTCTTCAATTTTGGAAGTAATTCAATACTGCATGTAGTGCTCAATCCCATATAGCCTATATAGGAGTGATAGGTTTTGAAAAACATCAGAACTTGTCAAGTTTGTCATCTGTTCCTCTGAAATTAAAAATTTGGGCCGTAAATGAAAATTTGGAGTTGCAACAGAATTTGATATCTTTACGTTATTGAAAATTTAACAGCAATGATAAATTTAAATCTGGTAAAATCATATTTAATTTTTTTTTCTGAGTTATAATAATTTATAATGATTCCACATTTTTGGTTTGCCCAGATTTTGAAGTTTTGCCTGGATTTTGGGCCACTGAGAAATTCTTACTTGGGCAAAAAATAATTATATATATATATATATATATATATATATATATATATATATATATATTCTAATTTTAATAAAGAAATATCTGCTATATTTCTTTAATATCATTTGCAGATCTGGTTTGATAGAATTTTACTATTTATTATTGTACCAAATTTTAGATTCTAAGATTTTGACATGATCTTGGAAGCACTAAAATCCCCGTTTTTAGAGTCTTCAAATAAGCAGTGCAAGTCTCCACATACTGGATTGCACTCTGCTATTTCAATAGTATTATTCATGTAGCAAATTGAATTTAGAAAATATACATTTGGTATATATTTGGTTAACCTATTTTTTAAAAATCCTCTCATAATATTTAAAATTAGAAAGTATGTTCTGTTTAAGTACATATTCAGTTGTGGTGCATTGTGAAGGACTTATTCTATGAAGTTTGTAATATGGTAATGAATTAAAATCAATCCCATTGCATGTAAATGAAATTGTGATTATCTAAATAAGTAAAAAAAGAAACAACATAATAAAAGCTAAAACATAATAAAGTCTTTATTTATTTATGACATCATTATAGGAGGCATTTCTTCATTGTTCCTTGTGACTTCTTCTGTGTTTCTAGACTTCATTATACAAAAATATCTGCACCAACACCGCTTACATACTTTTACCCTCTTTTGACCTCAAGCCAGTACCAATCGAACCCAGAATGTTTCTGAGTGGAAGAACCATGATTAACAGTCATAACAAATGGTGTCAGAAGTGGGATCCTGAAAAATAAAATAAAATTTTTAAAAAATAGGAAATATAATGGTTCAACTGAATTAACTGAGTTTTGAATATTTGCTTGCTAACCTGGTAGTGGTTGTGGAAGCTAAAAACAAAATTGAAACAAAATGATAATCACATTAAGAATAGAAGAAAAAAAAAATGAAAACTTGGAAATGAGTAGACCCTTGTTTGACTTAAAGGAAATGTTGGACAGAAATCTCATTCAGTTTTCATATGATGTGAAAAATACAATTTTGTCTCTGAGTGAGCTAATGAGTAAACAATTGAATAATGTCTCCCACACTTTACATGAAATGCAGAATAGGATTGAAAATGTTGAAAGTAACCATCTATTAGATAAAATAAATCCTAAGTGCAAAATAATTTCAAAGCAAACTTTCAAACAATAATGGGCAAACCTTGCATAAAACCCAACAGAAAGGTGGAAAAAAAACACCATCAATACAATCAACCCTGTTATTTTATGGAAATGTAGATCTTGATGAATATCTCACTCACTTTAAAATAGTGGCAGAAATCGAAGGCCTGAGTAATCCTACAAAAGCATTTGACCTAGCCAGCATGTGTCTGGTGTAGTTTGAAGCTGCTTAGGAAAGTTGAGTAATGTAGAAACCAGTTGCTGGAGTAATCATGCAAAAGCTGGAAGTTTGGTATAGTTTGTTCACTGCTTTGAAAACTTGAGTATGAAGAGATAACCAACTATGATACTCTTCTTCAAGCACTCATAAACATATTAAAACAAAAAACAAAGATCTTTCACTCGATTTATTCTATACAATCAGCAGGGATCTTTCACTTAATGTTCAAGTATATATACAGAGAGAAAAGGGGAAGAAATTCCTGAACTAGCTCTGAATGGTAGGAAACTTGCCAGATTAGCATTTCCTTCTGCAAGTCGTGATCTTATAGAAATCTTCATATTATATCAGTTCACTGAAGCTATCAGAGACTCTAACATAAGACTGAGACTTTGGGGAACAAGGGCCATCAATGACTGTGACATAAGACTGAGACTTTGGGGAACAAGGGCCATCAATGACTGTGACATAAGACTGAGACTTGGGGAACAAGGGCCATCAATGACTGTGACATAAGACTGAGACTTTGGGGACCAAGGGCCATCAATGACTGTGACATAAGACTGAGACTTAGGGCAGAATAATACTCTATGTAAACTGGAATCATACAGAATAGCTGATAGAGAAATAGATTGGTAGGTTCTGCTTCTCAAAAACTGAGACACAATACTATGTAAATCAAGGAGACTTAGTGGCCATTGAAAACTTGAGAGCCAATACTGTGTAACTCATAGGGACTTACTGGATATTATTAAACTGAGAGATTATAACTCAGTGTAACTCATAGATAGTTACTGGCCATTGTAATTGCCATTAAATGTATTATATCTTTTTCTATCCCAGACACACAGCGATGACAGGGTTGGGGCTCTGGATTCACTTCTTTACAATGTTTGGATCATAGAATTCAAGAGTGAGGGAGAGAGAGAGTGTGTGTAGTTTAATATGAAAATACATGTATAGTCATTTACAATACTGATAACCATTGCAGAGGTCTAGCTGATTTGAATAGGAAAAGAAAGCAACTGATTTTATATAAATTATTTTCTAGTACATGGTCATAACATCATTACATGATTACTTTACATGATATACTGATCACAACTTTTTCTGGAGACAACTTGCTTTATTGAATAACATTTATCTAAGTTATCCACTTCTTCAGAAATGTTTTGCCTTCTAACTACTTAAAAGCAATGTATTTTTCTACTAACAGGATAAACTTGAATACATTATCTGCCTCTTGCCTACTGTATGTGCCAAAACAACGTCTTCTTTCACGAAATTAACATTTTGTATACATGGGTAAATTTATTAGTAACCTGTGACACAAAGTCTACCCAAAACCTCTGAACTATATTACATTCACAAAATAGATAGCATATTAATTAAGGAAGATGCCCACAAAATTGCAACCTGCCCACACACAAAAAAGCACATTACTGTCTATTATGCCCAATTTAAATATAATGTGTAGCGATAACTGTTTAGAATCATTATCTAAAATCACCTGATTTGTGGCCACTTTGTTAACCTGGATCTATCAGAGACAATTTGTTGCCAATCATCTTCTTCTATTTGACCAAATTCTCTGCGTCACCTGCCTCATGAAGTAGGAATTTATCAATTTTTGATCCGCTTATTGAAAATACTTTTGAAACCAGATTTTGTCTGCTAAAACATTAAATAGTCAAGAGCTGATGCAAGGATCTGCAAGTTTTTTTGTTTTTTTTTTTCTGTTTGTCTAATTACAACTTTTGTCTGATTTTCAGTTATTACTCTTATTAAGCCTTGGCATATAAGACTATTTGATTGAATTAAAAAAAAAAAAAAAAGCTGAAACTGTTAGATACCAAACCATTGAGAATCAGCATTCACTAGATTGTTTATTCTTCTAATTCCATGTTAAAACCAATTCTTACAAAATGCAGATTTACCACCTACTTTAATATTGCAATTGTTCGGTATGGGACTATGTCAAAAGTCAACAGGTGCATTGTAACCGAAGAAGTATTTTGTAAAATTATTCATGCAAAAAAAAACAGCTCTTAGATCAGCAAAAGCATTAAGTAATCTAATATTTGATTCTTTAGATAGTCTACCCCAAACAAGTGTTAATTAGTGGTATTTTGGCAAGAGGGCTCTAAAAAACAGCTCTTAGATCAGCATTAAGTAATCTAATATTTGATTCTTTACATAGTCTACCCCAAACAAGTGTTAATTAGTGGTATTTTGGCAAGAGGGCTCTAAAAAACAGCTCTTAGATCAGCATTAAGTAATCTAATATTTGATTCTTTACATAGTCTACCCCAAACAAGTGTTAATTAGTGGTATTTTGGCAAGAGGGCTCTAAAAAACAGTTCTTAGATCAGCATTAAGTAATCTAATATTTGATTCTTTACATAGTCTACCCCAAACAAGTGTTAATTAGTGGTATTTTGGCAAGAGGGCTCTAAAAAACAGCTCTTAGATCAGCATTAAGTAATCTAATATTTGATTCTTTAGATAGTCTACCCCAAACAAGTGTTAATTAGTGGTATTTTGGCAAGAGGGCTCTAAAAAACAGTTCTTAGATCAGCATTAAGTAATCTAATATTTGATTCTTTACATAGTCTACCCCAAACAAGTGTTAATTAGTGGTATTTTGGCAAGAGGGCTCTAAAAAACAGCTCTTAGATCATCATTAAGTAATCTAATATTTGATTCTTTACATAGTCTACCCCAAACAAGTGTTAATTAGTGGTATTTTGGCAAGAGGGCTCTAAAAAACAGTTCTTAGATCAGCATTAAGTAATCTAATATTTGATTCTTTACATAGTCTACCCCAAACAAGTGTTAATTAGTGGTATTTTGGCAAGAGGGCTCTAAAAAACAGCTCTTAGATCAGCATTAAGTAATCTAATATTTGATTCTTTACATAGTCTACCTCAAACAAGTGTTAATTAGTGGTATTTTGGCAAGAGGGCTCTAAAAAACAGCTCTTAGATCAGCATTAAGTAATCTAATATTTGATTCTTTACATAGTCTACCCCAAACAAGTGTTAATTAGTGGTATTTTGGCAAGAGGGCTCTAAAAAACAGCTCTTAGATCAGCATTAAGTAATCTAATATTTGATTCTTTAGATAGTCTACCCCAAACAAGTGTTAATTAGTGGTATTTTGGCAACAGGGCTCTAAAAAACAGCTCTTAAATCAGCATTAAGTAATCTAATATTTGATTCTTTACATAGTCTACCTCAAACAAGTGTTAATTAGTGGTATTTTGGCAAGAGGGCTCTAAAATTGATCCTCACTTACAACTTTACCTCCATACCAGATAACACTGGACTTGTCAATAAGTCCAGAAAATGGAGAATAATCAAATAAAAGATCATAAGTAGATGTCATGGACTTATTATTCCATTTTAGGGTAAACACAGATATCATCTGCATATTAAGATATTAAATATTCTTTATTAATAATTTGTATTCCTTTAATATATATGAACTTCATGAATAAATATAGATAAACAGCTTTGCTACTTTATTATTACATACTTATTTATAATATATATAGAATTGATAAAATAATGAAGATTACACATAATCTTTTAATTTTCATTTTTAATTGATCTGTCAGTATCCAATTAGTAAATGCAAAATATGTTACATTTTAAAAAAAAATAACAAAAAAAAAAAACAAACAAACAAGAAAAACCCCAAAATACCAATGTAAAGAGTGATATTTGAATTATGTCCCCTTGTAAAATTAGTTTACAATAATTCAATACGTTTCTTATTTACAGAATAAACATAAAATATGAAAAAGTGATAAAAATAATACCATCAGAACGTTTTTACTAACATGTTTAATCAATAAATAATATATAATAAATTAAAAATATAATTATTTGTTATGTAGACTACTTATTTATTTATGTTACTCTAAATATTACTTTCAATCTCAAATTAATTGTATCCGTAGGCTGAAATGAAAAATCTTGTAAAGTCTGGAAACCATCATTAAAGTGTACAGAAATGAGATGAAAAAGTTTGGCTTATATAATTATTTATATCCATGTTGCTTCATGCATTTAGATAATTGCTGACTGGTTTATCCAACATATTCTATGCCACAATTTTTACGATTGATCAAATAAATAGCATATGATGTTGCACAATTAGTATCATAATGTATCGCAAATGTTTCTTTGGTGTTGCTGCTACTGAAATAAGTATTTTCATTAATGTAAGAACAGTTTGAATATCTAGGTCTATTACATTTAGACGGTGAAGACTTCTTAATCTTTTTTTTTTTTTTTAAGTTTAGAATTAACTAGGAAATCTTTAAGATTCTTAGTCCTTTTACAAGCAAGAGTGGGGTTGCCTTTGTGTTGCAATTTAACACTTACATAACACAATAATTGTGATAAATCCCAATATTTATTGATAATCTTACCTATTTTAAGTAAACATTGATTATATTCAATAACAAAAGAATGATATCCTCATCTTTGTCTGATTTTACATTGTAGTGAATCAAATTGTGTAAGGGAAGATACTTTTTGGAATGCAGTATTAATGATGTGAGATGGATAAATTCTCTTTAAGAAATGTTAACGTAACTCCGTCAAAGATGATTTAAAGACAATATCATCCAAAATAATTCTTCTATATCTTTTCTGATGACCATGTGTTATTCCGTCTTTACATGATTTTGGATGACATGAAGAATATTTAACATATCAACATTTGTGTTTTCATTCAACGTATTGATGAACATTCATGTTTATACATGCTGCTAATGTTAACTTTGTAATATTTCATATATATGGAGATAAGGAGTATCCCTGCCTATATCCTCTTTGCACGAAAAACCAAGACAAAATGTAGCTATTTACTGTAACACATGTTAAAATTTTATAAAAAGTTGATACAAAAAATTATCCAGTTTATAACAGAATCTCCAATATTGATGAAAGATATGACATTCTTAATTTAGGGCCAAGCAAATGAATCAAAGGCCTAGTCAAAGTCAACTAATAGTTAGAGATCCAAAATTGTTTACTTTTTAGCATAAAACGTTGATTTCCATTTCTAAGCTTGTTTAATCACTCTGTCTGTGTTGATGAAAGTTCTCCTATACTGTAAACATTGTGTGTGGATCTGAAAAGAAAATTGCATAAATCTTTCAAAAAAATCATTAAAAAAAACTTAGTGGGATAATCATCTGACCCTGAACTTGTCTGCCATCTGTTTCTTAATGCTACCTCACAAGATATAGGACCTTCTAATGATAGTTTTTGTAAAGACATCCAGTGTGGAAATATCCACATTCATATTATTGAAAGGTTTATTTGAACTGGGTGGTACACTAAAGTTTTGTATTTGGCATAGGGTTAGATATTTAAAGAAAAATAATTTTCCAGGTTTTCCTCAATGTTTATACTGGCCTTTAAAAGAACCTTGTTTATTTTAGGTACTGTTACAATAATGTTTAATTCCATTTAGCTTGGTGTGTGTATAACTTGTGTTATACATAATACACCTTGGCCGTTCTTTAGATATGCACCTATCAAAATACTACTAGCTCTGGTTGGTCATTTTTACTTCCTTAACTTCAGAGGTAAATTGTATAAAAATAGAGCCATTAACTATTTTATACTTTTTATATATTATGTAATTCAATCATTGCACCTTCAAAAGCTGGCATTGTCTGGCAAAATCCTTACTTTAATAACTCCTAAAAATAGTATACCTGTGACTAATGCAGGATGATTTTTGAGCACAAGGGGGTGGTCATTTTGGTTAGCTGTGTATTTAGATTCTATATAATTTCTACAAGTCCAATATCCAAAGAAATTCCAGCTACAATGCATGAAAGAAAATAGAAGTATGCCAAAAGTCTGTTTAATGTGCATGTTGCAAATGCAAACAACTTCACCTTACACCTACCACTCTCTTATAAGCACATAATGTCTGTAGAGCATCCTATTCACTATTGATATAAATGTCCAAAATAGATCTTAATTTCTTTTCAAAACTTCCTATCAAATTATTGTCTGTGACTGGGCCATCATATCTTATTAGCACAGGCATCATTTTGCAAACATCTATTTTCTAAAGTAAGCATACACTTTGCTCCTCCATCAAACCATTTTGCTCAGGAATGAAGTATAACCCCTTTCATTTTTGTCCTCCTGTATTCCATCTACTCTTCCTTTTTTCTGCTCAGTTCAAGTGAATTTTTAAAAGTTTAACAATCTTTTTCTAATACTGTAATGTATTGTTCTCTTTTTTCTCTTTTTGTGGCATAAGACAGTTTTAACCTTATTTTAATAGTAATGTTTCAAAACAACAACTTTTGATTTATCACAAGTGGAATTTGACTTTAATCCTGTGAAAACTCAAGTTAGTTTCCTACATATTGTTCTACAACATCATGTACAGTTTGTTTAACAAGTCTTACAGATTCTGTATCTTTCAAAATCAAAATTAGTCAACTTCTGAAAAAACTTCTCCCTTTGGAAATATTTGGAACTAAGTTTAATAACCATTGTAGAATGATCAGTTGTGTACCCAAGTTCGATCAAAGCTTATGTAATGTCCAATAATAGATATTCTGATCCCTAACAAAATTGATCTTAGCTTGCTCTGTTGTTTAAAGGGTTTCTTTTTTTCTCCAAGCATACCAGTGGGCATTGATGTTTAAGTCCTTATAAGCATACATGTGGGTATCGATGTCCTTATAAGCATACCTGTGGGCATTGATGTTTAAGTCCTTATAAGCATACCTGTGGGTATCGATGTCCTTATAAGCATACCTGTGGGCATTGATGTTTAAGTCCTTATAAGCATACCTGTGGGTATCGATGTCCTTATAAGCATACCTGTGGGTATCCGTGTTTAAGTCCTTATAAGCATACCTGTGGGTATCCATGATTAAGTCCTTATAAGCATACCTAAGGGTATCCATGTTTAAGTCCTTATAAGCATACCTGTGGGTATCCGTGTTTAAGTCCTTATAAGCATACCTGTGGGTATCCATGTTTAAGTCCTTATAAATATCAATCAGATCCAAATTCATGACATCAATCAAGGACAAAGATTCAAATCACCTATTAAACTTATATTGTCATTATGCACCTGAGAGATATCCCTTGTAATGTCTTCATAGAAGACTGGTGTATCTTTGTTTTGGGCTGCATATCTCTCTCTCTCTCTCTCTCTCTCTCTCTCTCTCTCTCTATATATATATATATAAATGTCATTTTTGTATAATGAATACTAATACAACCTTATTACCCTGATTATCACCTTTACTGCTGTGTAATTTAAATTAAAATAATTATTATTTCATAAAATAGCAACAGCCCTTGCATTTTGATGCATTTGAACCAAAGAAACAGTCATATTGCATTCAACATCTTCACAATTATTTGTATGGTTGTAGGTTCAGAGTGAGAAATAACCATGGTAGTCTGAAATGGCTACTGAACTTCAAATTAGTGGAAGGAAAACTGGCCACATGATTGACATCTCTGTCATCTTATGACTTTCATATTGAGTACTGACATTTCTGTCATCTTATGGCTTTCATATTGAGTATCTGACATTTGTCATTTTGACTTTCAAACTGAGTACTGACATTTCTGTCATCCTATGAATTTCACTCTGGGTATTGACATCTCTGTCATCTTATGACTTTCACACTGAGTACTGACATTTATGTCATTAGTGGAAGGACAAATATCCACATGGTTGACATTTTCTTCATCATATAACTTTCATATTGATTACTGACATTTTTATCAGTTTATGACTTTGATAACGAGTACTGACATTTCTGTCAGCTGATGACTTTCATACTGAGTACTGACATGGAAAGATTCATAAGAATGCTGATGCATTGTCAAGTAGACAATGTCATGATATCTTCTGAAAATATTGTGATAGGATTGAAGTACATCACAATGAAACATTACAAATTGACACAAAACAATGAAATGAGCAGTGCTAAAAGTATTCCTACTTTATAATGTAGTGTAGAAATAAATAAAATGGTTGGCAATGTCAACAGTATCTCATGTAAAAATACATCACTTTGATACTGATGTGACTGTGTACAGTATGATTGATAAAATTGTCTACAAAGTAATTCCACTTTGGTACTGATGTGACTGGGCAAAATGCCATGGATAAAACATGTACAAAGTAATTACACTTTGGTACTGATGGGACTGGGCAAAATGCCATGGATGATCCTGTGTATGTTCCTACTCCTCCAGGTTAACTCAGATATGACAATGATGGACTTGTCCAAGTTAACTCAGATTTGACGATGATGGACTCTTCCATGTTAACTTGGATAGATGATGATGAACTCCTCTAGGTAAACTCAGATATGAAGATAACGGGTCTTCTTCTTTTCTTTTTCTTAGATTCACTCTTGGTAGAACATCTATTCAAAGAAAAGAAATTGAGAACAGTGATTGGAAGAAAGGTCTTGTCTAAATGGTACCCCAAAAAAATAATTTTACAGCTAATGGGCAAAGTTAAAATATAGCATTGATGAATTAAAGTGAAAACACATTCGTGTAACAGAGGTCTCGTAAATTCTTAGTTACGCATATTTCGACACAAATTTTTTATCTGCAATGCAGAAAATCACTTATGCAGGAGTCATCCATATGCAAGCAATAGCTGGGTATCAAATTCAGAGCCTTGCCTGTCCTGCTTTGAGCACCTGCTGAGTGGGAAAATGTGTTGATCAATTGATCAGTTTAGCTGTACTGATATTTACAATGACAGAATTCAGTGACTGAAAGAATCGCAGATGTGCATATTGTCATTATAAGAGTACATAAAAGAACATGACGCAAAAGCTGGGTGGCAAGTTCAAAGACTTTGGCTAGCTGCTGAGTGGTGGGAAAATGTGCTGTTATTTATGACTGAATTCAGTGGGAGAAAGACCCTGAGATGTACACGTGGTCATTATAAGTGTACATCAAGTGGATAACTTTAGCTTTCATTATTGTGTTCATTTCTGAGTGTAGCGGGAAAAGTACTGCATGTGACCTTAAAATCAAGAAATGTCGAGTCTTAGACAAAGTGCTGTTTGCAAATTTGGATACATTTTTATTGTGTGGGTTAAACGGCAAATTGATGAAGATTGTAATAAGATTCAGAAGATTGCTAAAATTGCTAGAACTGATAGTTTCAGATGGAACAGTGTAAGAAAGTGAGTGATGGCTGGCTTACTGTTTGGAATAAGACATTTCCTTGGATTGACAAAATTCAGTCTCACTTGGATGGACAAACAAACGCTGTATGACAGTGTGTAAAGAATTTGTAAAAGTAAACTCTGTGGCAACCAGTGGTTCTTCTCAGCTGAATATTTAGCCACTTAAGATACGCCCAATATGCTTCTGGGAGAGGAATTCAACTTTTGTTGGTGGGACTCCTATTTTTACCCAAATAGGAGTCCTGGACTCCTAGTTTTAAAATCCAAGCGAGACCTCCATATAATATGTTTCAATAGATTAGTATTGAATTAGAAAACACATTCTGTAATATGTATAAAGAGATTAGCATTGAATCAGAGCAGAAAACGACAGATATAAACAGAAGTATTGTGCATCTGATTTATCAAATGTTAATTTTGTAAAAAAATATAATCAAATGGATGTATGGAGTCTCAAAAAACAATGCTGGTAATTCTGAAATTAGTTTAATGGTACAGAATTTGATCTAGAACATTTAGATCTAGAAAATTTGGACCTCAATATTCTAGCAAGGATACAATTACAATACCCAATTCGGTTGAAAAGTAAGAGTGAACCTGTTTGTGCTGATGTTGCTAAATAAGACATAGTGATTAAGTACTTTTGGTTCAGGTGGAAACATCTGTGTCTCAACAACGTTTTATGCAGAAAATGGGAAAATGATATATGTAATGGGAAAGGAATCACATTTCTGCTTGTGCCACTCAAAAGCCTGAAAACATTTGTTTTAACCCAAAAGCATAACAGTGGTAGCAGTAAACATCTTGGTATAACCAAAATCTTACATCAATAAGGCAAAGATTCTTCTGGTATGCCTGAAGAAGAGACACAGAGAATTGGTGCCAGAACTGTACCATTTGTGGCTCTAGAAAAATGATCCAAATCAAAGCCAAGGCTCCATTAACCAATTCAATATGGGATTGCATGTGGAAAAATTGCAATTAATTCCTTCTACCCTTACCAAAAGCAAAGCAGGGCAAAAAGTGTCTAATCATTGTTGCAGATTATTTTACTAAAATGGGCCAAAGCTATTCCTATATCAAATATTGAAGCAAATACTGTAGTTAAAGAATTGACTTAAAACTTTTTATCCATATCTGGGGTTCTGTTACTCACAGACACCTGTTATAACTCTATGGTTTCAAACTCTTTAACAGAATGAAGCGAAAATCAAAAAATAATTTATTTCTCTAAGTTACAAACTAAACATTTAAAGTAACTTATAGTATTGTAAATAAAATGTTAAATAAACCTAAATGTCCTTTCACAAGTCCAAATAGAATCAAATGTTCTGAATGAACTTCCAATAGTCTTGAATGTCCTGATATATAAATAGTCTGAAATGTACTGATGTACCACAGCAGCAGAGATGTTCCCAGGATTTTATCATAAGGGTGATTTCCATTCTTGTCAACAAAATAATGGAGGGGGATAGACAAAAATGAAAAAAAATGGTGGGGGGAGTGAGGAAACAAACATAGCTCACTGTTTACCTAACACTTAAATATTCATCTCTTTTCTTCCTGTTTCACTCTTCAAGGCTCAATCAAAATCAAAATCATCAAACAATGTTTCCTCTGGCTGTATAAGCATCAATGTGTTTACTGGTTCTGAGCTTAATCTGTTTCTAACCTGAGTGTGAATAACATTCTGTGCTGTGAACCCCCATTTCACAGTTTGCTCTCTGAAAGGGCTGAAAGCATAGCCAGTTCAACAAGTTGGGAAATTGCCCTTCATGATTGTTATTTATTATTTTCTGTGGCTCAAAGGTATTGTCTCTTGGATATCTCTGCTCCAAAATAAGAGTTTTCACTAACAAACACTCTCTAAAAGTCTCACTCTCTTTAAAAAGTGCTTTTCAATAGTGCTCCTCTTTTCTTATATGCTTCCAATACCATAATGCTGAATTAGAGTATATTATCCTTCAGTGCATGTTGGTCTTTGCTAAGAAATGAGTGTCCTCTAAGGCCAAGTACTTGTACTTGGAAACTTGTTGCAACAGATGCATTTTCCTGAGTAAATCTCTGCTTTATTTCATGTTTTCAGCCTTCAATGAAATATCTTCCAACTTTGAGAGATGAAAGTGCATCACACCTGTTTGCTTGCTACAATTTCACAGAAGGGTACTTTGAAAGGAAATGCTTTTAAAGTCAGTCAAATACATTGTCCTCATTGCACATATAACTGCATTAGATTTTTCACATGCTTTCTTTAAAATATTGGAGGCAGCAGCTTTGAAGTCTGACTTGAGTACATTAGCCTTGAATGCCTGCATATGATCATGTGACTCGGCATGTCGTGTAAGAGTTGACTTCCTAAAGTTCCAACAGCTGATTTCCGATGTAAATAGGCAACTGTATATACTGAGGTATAAGCCAAATAATTTGGGGGAAAGACAAAGCCTGCAAATAGGGGGTGGGTCAGCTTATCTGTGGGCCAAGGTCTAAACTTTAACATTTTTAACTTTCTTATGTTGACAATGATAATAACTGTAGATCTTGGGACAGGACAATCTTTTTTTATGACCCATCATTTATATGATTGTAAACAAAATATATGTTAGGTGTCCTATCACTTGAAGACATAACAAATGTCTAGACAAAATTGGCAAGAATGACACAGCTCATACAGCAGTGACATGCTCTTTCTGTAACAAAGGCAATAAACTGTTATAAACTACTATCATTGTTCTTGTTATTATTGTGCATGTGCATATTTTCTGATGTCCCCAACATAAAATAAAATAAAGGTAAAGACTTCATAAGTCACACATCAATCTGAGTTTGCCAGAGACCAGGCTGAACTATAATGTACAGTACTTACACAATGCAAATCATACTTAACATTATTTCTGTCCTTGTTTATTCCCCCACATATTAGATGCAGATTTTGTTTAATTCAATGTTTCTTCCAAATCAAATTCTTCCAGATCACATTTCTGCTAGACATTCATAGCTGTTTCATTTATACTGATCCACACTCACGACTTACTTTTTCTTCAATGATATAAGCAATCACACAAATTGTGTTAATCTTTATGAAAAGGTACACACATTTAATTGCATAAGACACATAACCAGCAATATATTCACATAACTGTATAAGGCACATAACCAGCATATATTCACATAATTGTTACATGTTCATTTAAGAATGATCATAATAAAGGCTAAAATTCTGAATACGGGTCAACTAAGCTCATCATCAATCTATTTTAGTTTTGTATTTTGGATGAGTAAAATTATAATTTTCTGCCCATTGGAAAGCTAGTTGTTTCGGCATCTCCTTTGTTTAGTATTGGCAGATTTGACTTCTGTTGTCTGACAGCTATCCAGGCCAGTTAATCCTTAAAACCCTGACACTGATTTGGATTATGAGGGAATTTTGTCCACTGGATATGTCAGTACTTTGATGTGTAATTGCCTTTAACTCCATAATATTAGCACTATTACCATAGCTGTGTCAATGGGGTTTAAGATTGCTTACACTGAACTACAACTCTGTTTTTAAAGTATTACACAAATTTTTGACGCATTATTTCTGAAACTTCTTTATTGTATCTAGGAGATACCATTCAAGTTTAGTGCAGTGGTGTCTATGATTCAAATCCAAGGGATGTACTTCATTCAGCACAAGTTCAAACTTTTAATATACATGCAGTGATGCCACTAGAGTGAAGGTGAAAGTTGAACTAAACCCAATTGTTGTTTGTTATTGTCATACTAGGATCATATTTTAATGACTTTGGTAATTACACTTTCAGCTCAAAATAAAATCATAATTACTGGTGCACTGATACGTAATTTTAATGCAATAATGCTTACACACGCAATAATTAACTTGAGTAGGAAGGGAGAGGTTACTGTTACAACAACCCGTGAATGCTCAATTCTTGTCATTGTCTTATCAAATTATATACAAAATCTGAATTAGGCAGAACAACTAAGAAAATAGAAAATTCAATAACTTTTCTGACTTTTTATTTAAATGATATAACTTAACAATACTTTTAGGACTTACTGAGTTCAGTGATAATGAGAGGCACATCAATTTCAAGAAGAGCACAAACACATAGTTCCCATATATACCCATATCTTTAATTATTAAACAAAAATAGCACAAAAAGTCGCCATACCCTTATCTTAAGAAATCTGCCAAGGGCCATTTTGCAAAACTGTCACCTGCCACCTTAAACATTTTGCGTAAAATAATTTCTGTCAAAACCTTTTTAAAACCACATATTTAGACATTATCTAGCAAAATGGTATTAAGGAAATTATTTTGTATGCTAAAGTAATAATGTTATTACTCCTTTAAAAAAGTGAATACATTGCAGTAAAATGCATTGCATTGTATATACTGTGTGCTAGGAGTGCCTTCTTGAAAAGAATTACAAATGTGTGCAATGAAATATGCTTTATGTATACTGTGTGCTAGGGCTGCCTTCTTGAAAAGAATTACAAATGTGTGCAATGGAATATGCTGTCTGTCTTTTTTTGCCATCATATAGTCAGGAAGATACCAAAATTCCTTGACAATGTTGACTGAATGCAAGAATGGATTCTATAGTTGACAATATTGACTGAATGCCAATAATGGATTCTATAGTTGCAAACGATGACTGAATACCAGACACACTCTTGGTTATTAATGATTGAACTTCTCTATTCTGGAAGCACTTATTTGTTGACATGTTCTTTCAAAAAGTTTACCATTTCAGAGAAATGTCACCAGACATTTACATTTACAATCTACATAAATAATAATGTTAGCCTGAGACACACACACCATCACTCCTGACCTGGTACTGTTCTGGTGATGCTAATCTAAACAGCACTGGGGGAGGGGGAGATATACCAATGTCTAGCTAATTGGGAGAGATGTAAAAGAAACAAATATTATATCATGTTGGAAAACTGATATATTGATGTGAGGGACCTAGTTGAACTTACATCATTATATCAAATAATTTCAATGAAAACTGGCCATTGAAATTAACCATTCTCTAGCCCAAAATGCAAACTAAATACAAATTCCATACAATTAAACCCAAACATTCTTCTCAAAATCCTATTCACTCATAGGCGACTTCAGCTATTGTAAGGATATACAAAATGAGAAGAGATATAAAGAAAAGTTACAAGAAGAAAATTAAGAAGAATAAAACTCAGTACAAAAAGAGACATTCAACTTCTATTACTTTAAATAAGGACCTACCAGAAAATGAAAGTCATGATAAAGTCAAGTCTGTCCATCAAAATCAATCCCTTGTGCACTTGGATTGTAATGAATGTCTGTATGTTCTTCAAACTACTCCTTCAACTGATATAAGTGAGACAACAGATCCTAACATTATTCCATGCAAATTGAAACCTGCAAATGGAAAACAACTGATATTAGTACTCATTCAGTACTCAGTAAAAAAATGACTACCAGTAAGTCAGAAAAAACTGCGTAGTTAACATCAATAAACTTTCAGACTTAAGAGTTTTTCAGCCATATCAATGTGATAATGCTTTTCCGGTTGTTACGGTACAGAAACAACAGGGTCTGTACGTTACTGCTTGCATGCAATGCAATAAATGTAAGTTTAAATCCAGTATGGTGGGATTGTTCACCAAAGCTAAGAAAAGTTGGGTTCACATGTTGGAATACTGAACGAATCATTGTTAATTCCAGTGCTGTAATTATGCAGTACAAATTTTGGTACATAAGCTATGTACTCTTGAAAAGCAAATAAAAAATATTAAACTAAAAACATCTCCACTTGGCTGTGAAAAAGGTGTTTATTCACAAACACTTGCAACTTGCATTTGAGCAAGAGTCAGGGAAGAGATCATATGCACTAAAAAGCCCTGTCAAACAGAAACATGATTTGTGTGTCAGTCAGAAAGTTTTCAACAATGATTTGGTCTGTTGTTAAGGTAGGCATGATAACTCTAGACTGAAATTCACTGGTCTGTACTGCTCATTTGGCTCCATAAGTTCATATAACACAAAACATCTACCTATGGAAAACATATCGTTATAATTAATGCATATATTAGTAACATACAACCATTCTACATAAAATCTTTTTCAATCAATAACCTTCAAAAATTATCTCAGCTCTCTACAACCAATAAATGGGAAAGCCTCCAAAACAGAATGTTTGCTTTTGCCCTAAAGAATACAGTGTGGAATAGAAATGTTGCTGGTCTATGTCATTCTGCTGCACATACCTCTTCAGTCGGTAAAGGCAGGTCAGCTCTAATTTTAGCTAGGGCACTTGGTATATCAATAGGAAAGAATGATCCACTCTTTCGACAAATGACACTATATGATAAGAATTGCCAATAAAACGTATTGAGGAAATCAAGTTTATTGTACAAACGTAACTGGTATACGAGTCACAAAAAGAAATGTGACTGGAAACTGTATGCAAATTCATTAAACGCAAATGCCAACCATCAACAAGTGAGGAACATGTATATGGCAAAAACTTAACAGTTTAAAATTTACCTCATAGGAAACATTTATCATGACCATGATGTCTGACACATTCTCCATTTATTTTACAGACTTTCCGTTGATTATTAACACTACAATTTTCAACAGACAGATGTTCAACATTTATACATTTTTTACTGTTGCATAGATGTGACATGAATCTTTGGTGTCAACTTTACAGTTGGTGCATGAATGTAAAAAGCAAGTCAGTGTACTAAAACTCTAATTCTTTGTGCCTGAAACACTGTCTGTAAGATGCCATATCCACCACTATTTGCAACACTGTTCCAATGATGACATTCACCATTCATAACAGTATGTCAACTTATGATTTCTTTAAAGTGCATTTGCTCCTGTGGAATGAAATTACTTTGAAGAATGTGCGACACCATGTTATGTAATGTTTTTGTGTGTCTGCAATCAAATATGAATAACTTTCATTAAAATACGAGTAAAGAGCCTGATACATACAAGACAAGCAAGTAAATACATTATAATCCCCTTTGTGTTTTCATATCCACTAAGTTAAGCCCAAACTATGCTAACTTGTCCTGATGCAAATAGCTATAATTAAGCGGTGCAAAAAGAAGATACCTCCCTTGTATAATGAATCTTCCATAGAGCTTTCAGATTGGGAATAGAGAGACAATTATGTAGATACTATAATGCGGCTAATATATAACAAATAACTGCATTTGCATAAGAAGCAAGAAAATAATACATGTGGTTCACTGCACCAATGAAGATGTAGCATTTTTCTTAAGGGCGCAAGGGACAGTTTTAATGTACAAATTTAATGTCGCATGCACCTGCCTAATATACAAATTCATAAATAAAATAATACATGAGTGAGGTCAAAAAGGTCCATTTTTTAGAGAGGTATAATGAAGCATAATATAAGCATATCACTCACTTGACCTGACAAGTGCAGTGAAGTTCACAGAATAAAAAGTTTATGCACCCCAACCTCTATTTTATACATGCATTTTTCACATTCAAAGGCCAGTTTTGATAGCATGTGGTGCTCAGAGGGCAAATGCGAGCCCTTTCCCTGGGTGTTAATTTTGTAAAACATTGTCTACTAAGCAGCTTGATGCAATTCAGAATAGTTGTCATCCAATCAGTTTTTGAGATATTCTGCTTGCCTTGAACCCACGACTCTACTGCTATGGGTGGCTAGCTCTACTTCCTAGCCAACTATGGCTATTTCAATGGCTACATACTGTGCAATGACTATGGGAGTTGGACATGCCTCACATCAGTTTCAAGAACACAAGCCTGAAACACCTAGTTCACAATTATATCCATAACTTTAACTTTTACACAAAAAATAGGTCAAAAAGTCCAACCATACCCTTAAGAAATTTGCCAGGGGAAAATTTATGAAACTGTCGCCTGCCACCTACATCTTCAGAAGGGTCAGCTTATGCACGAACTGGCTTATATGAGAACATATACAGTACTTTTCCCACAAATTCTGCAAATATCAGAAAACATACTTCCTGTCTTGGAGCTGTGTTGTATCCATTTGTACTCTGACAAACAAGAATTCTGAAGTGAAATTTTCCTGCACACTTGGTTTCTTTTTTGATGGTACATCTGACTCGGCATCTGACATTGCTGTAGAAATATCATCCTCCATTTCAAGAAAAACTCCAATACTTTCTTCATTCCACATGCACTTTCCACACTCCTGCCACCACTGACTTGAAATCTGCTTTTCACATTTCCGCCACCGCTAACTTGAACTGGAAAATAATTACCAATCTTATGTCCAGCTATGATTGATTTCACTTTACAGAAATGAACCAAAGTGTGGGCATGCACATACGAAAAGAAATGGTATCAATTGCAGAACCCCTCTCTGACATGTATAAATAATTAGCAGCATTTTCAAGTATCCTTTAGTATTAACATACTTTAACAGACTGTGGAACAGAATAGGTATGGTGATAAAAAGATCCTTACTTTTGAATGTATTTTTCGATTCATATTTACTGAATGTATCATAATGGAAATACAAACTTTATAATGCCATACAGAGTGCAGTTTAATACGCATGACTTTATTTGTGGGAGCTCTCATGCATCACTGCTTTCCAAGTGTATGAATTTTGTACAAATGTTTTGCAGCTCATGCAATCTCACACCCTGGGGGATCTCTGCTATGGTACAATCCTGAGTGTCTTTGAATGAGTTCTCAAAAGTATCAGAGTAGTACTTCAGTGCAAAAAGTGAATGCCATTGAGCACTTTATAATTCCAACAAATATTTGAAATAATTCCTCTCAAATTTTATCTGAACACATATACAAGGGACTCAACAGACCAATCATAAAACAATAATGAATACTTGTTTACTGAATCCCCTTTTATATACAGACTGTCATCAGACCTATAATGCAACATAATGTTCTAGAAAATAATAATATCTAAACATTCACTAATGCATAAATAAGTTCAGGTCTTGAACTTAAATTTTTATTAAGCATTTTGTTTACATCTTAAAATCATGACATAAATCAGGTAGGCACAACCTTCAAGCAGGACAAAAGTCAGGTAAAAAATATAAATATGTCAGATCCTGAGTATTCAGAAAACCTGAAATATTACTATAAGACCTCAAGTAGCAAGGCTGAAGAACCAACTACACAATATTGAATATGCTTTCAGCTTTTGTGTCTGATTTAGAGCTATCAACATAATTTAAGGATGCTGAGCTCTAGACTTTCATTCACGGAGCTCAAGAGTCCCCTGTCTCTATATTAAAGTCCCTGTCTTAAATTTGGAAGCTCCTAACCTTCAAAAGGATAGTAAATAAAAATGAAAAGCACATATTCATTATTTTAATATCAGGAATTAGATCCAAACCATCTATAACATTACATTATAAAGAAAAAAAAAAGATTTATACACATAAATTTATATGTGTTTTTGCCCCTACAAAAGTCCTAAAAAAACCACACAAGAAAACAACAAAAACAAAATTGTCAACAATTAGTTTGAGTCCCAAGAATGATCAATGAGAATGCTGTGTACATGCATGCCAACTCAGAGAGAGGTATAAGCATAATTTTTGATACTGTCAGTGGCAAAAAGCATAATCTAAGCATAAAAGGCATAATCAAGATATAATTATTACCAACATTAGTACCACTACGATGACATAATAGCTAATATATTACATGCTATAATTACAGTACACTGTATCAAAATGTAATTATTTTTACTATTAAACTGGAGATCCAGTTCAAAATACTTTGCGCAAATGGGAAAAAATCCATATATTTTAGAACCAGAATACAAACACAAAGTATTCTGAAAAAAAGTATTTATACTCAACACTTACTTTAACTAGTCTGCATGTCTATAACTTTTGCCGAATGATCGTGAATTCACCAGATTATGTCCTCAATCCGACTGCTGTATTGCATCACTCTCATATTCTTCTTTGCAAATTTCTAAAGCAGTGTTGAATTGTCCATTTTCAGACTGGAAATGTTTTGAAGTTTTAAAAGACCCATCTACTCTAATAATTTTAATCCACAATTCAACCCATAAAGTAAATTTAACATAATATCTGATACCATTTTCTTTAAAACAACAGATTGGTGCACAATCTACATTCATTATCAATAAATGTGAATATACGAGGCAAAGTTTAAATGAAATAATCCAGTCTGATTTCTTGGAATTGGGTCATGAACTAGCTATAAACAGAAAACAAGGAAAGTACACATAGCTCTATGATTGACAAATTAGCTCTTATGCTATTCCTAAGCAGCAGTCCTTCTTTTTAGAATATTCTCAATTTTTATGATGAGTGGAATTAAAGAGATGATAATATAAACTGCAAACACAACTTGTATTGCTTTATTTTGATTTATTTTTTTTAACTTACCGGAAAAGTATAATCCATATACATTCATACATAAGATGTAATCTGAAAAAAAATGTAATGATTACACTAAAAGCATAATCATTGGCGTGTATGTATGCAGATTTCTCTATAAGTAAAGAAGCATCTCCATTCCCAACAGAGAACTGTATAGGAGTAAACACATGGCATTGCACTGTGCCATACATATAAATGGGTATTACATTTTTAAATTTAAAAACAGAGTGACATAACATACAAAGCAGCATATGTGCAAGAAACAACTAAATCAGAATAAGCATGTTAATTATTAAACAGTGCTAAATGTCTTACAAGATGGCCATAAGGAAATAAGGTGGGATATAATTTAGGCTCAATAGAAGATATGATTGCCACATATACCTAAATACAAATGGCTTAAGACTGCAGATGTTTTCAAGATAAATTCACACACTCACTTTAGGTATTCATAGTCAAGTATCACCAATCAAATCAAACTTTCACCTCTTTGTTGCTTTTGTTGGTTCATTTTCATCACAAATTCATTTCCCCCCAAAATGAACAGATTATGCCAACTCATTTTTGCAAGTCAACATACTTCACCACACTTTATAAATAGTTTCCACTAATACTTTACTGCCCTGTAGCGGTTACAATTGCTAAAATAGCAATTATTATTGCTATGGCAAATTAAAGATTTGACAATATTGTCCAAAGCTGACTCTTTACATTCATGATTTATATTCGCATCATCACCAATTTAATTTAAACACCCTTACAACAAACAAGGGCATCATTTATTCATGAATCAAAGCTGGTTCTTACATAACACTCAGCAGAACATGGTTTCTATGAAGTGTGTGGATAGGACAGTCCTTTACACATGATAACTGCAATGAAAAGGATTTACTGTTAATGAGTCACACTGGCGTCTTGCCTATTTACTTAAGTCTAACTTTAACCATTGTGCCAACTGTCAACAGCTGACCAGAATATGAAAGAAGGTGCATCCTGGCAGAAAGTGACATGTTGTTGTTGTTGTTGTTATAGGGTTTAACGCCATTTTTCAGCACAAGATAGGCTATACATGGCGGCCAGTATTAATGGTGGAGGAAGAACCCTGGAAAACCCCGGGAAGAACCACCGACCCACGAGAAGCTACTGGCAGGCTTTCTCACGTACCCACGTTAGCCGAGCCTGGACTCGAACTCACGCAGACAGAGGTGAGATGGCAGTGATCCGTAACGATCAGCGCTTTACACCACTCGGCCACTCGGGGCCCCCGAAAGTGACATGCATCACTGGGAAAATAGCACGCCCTTTGACCCGGAAGATCGTGTCCATGAGAGCCCTTTAATCATCAAAAAGACAAGGATAAATATGTACCTCTCATAATGATGATCTACATATGTTCAGTTCATGAGACTGCAGGAAGAAGTTCATCTTTAATGATATTGGGAAGGGAGATAACTATGCCCACAGACTTCATCTTTTGGTCACCTTGAGAAATGGTAATCTGAAAATCAAAAATAAACAACAGATTTAGCAAATGAATTGAAATAGACAATGAATGAAATTCATGCATTTTCTAGAGCAAAAATAAAACTTTCTGTTGAAAACATAAAAGAAAATTATATTCTGAAAATCAATCTCCACAGCAACAGTGTAGGAGAAAAGGTATGGTATTTTGGTCTCAAAAGATTAATTGGGTTGAAATCAATACAAGTATTACAAAGGCCCTGGAAAGGTCCATTTAAAATTATTTCAAAATGTAATGATATGCTATTCAGAACAGAAGAATGTCTAAGGAACAAGTCAAAGACTGTGCATCATGACAGGCTTAATCATTTCATAGAGAAATTACTTCCCCTTGGAACATTATTAATAATTACTGTGAAAGCTGAGGTGCTTTCAGGCCTACAATTTCTCAGAGTTGACACAGATAATTTAATCTGCTTCTGTTAGTGCAAAATATTATTAATTTAAACAATGATGCTTAAATAAATATATTGAAGAGAATTTGGGAGGAATTCAATATAATGAAATTTAGTATTTTTAAGCCTGTGTAGAATTGAGAAATTAGTTGAAATTGGTGAAATGGTTGAATTTGGTTCGAGAAACTGTGAAAAAGTAAAATACGCTATGGGACCTAAAGAAGTCTACAGAATACCATAGACATAAATCCATACAAAGAACTCATTAGCAAATGTAAAGAAAAATAAATGATCTAGGTGTAAAATTTATAAATAAATTGAACCATACATTTCAATTATGCATTCTTACATATTTAATGTACATGAATATTAAAAGTTCTTGCTTTTCTGAGTTAACATTGCTTTTCCATGATTTTCATTCATGTCACTGTCTGTCAAAATAAGTTTAAAAGTTTTGTAATCACTGTAAAATAAAATGCACTGTCTTAGGATATATGTGTGATCATTGTAAAATAAAATGTACTTAGGATATATGTGCATTCCTTGTAAAATTAAATGTACTTAGGATTTATCAACATAAACATACTTTAACAAGGAGTGTATAATATAAGTATTGATTTTTTGAGTTTGCATACAGGCAAAATTTTAAAGGATACAACCGTACTGTCATGTATATGCAATATTTTCACAATTATTTCATGCCTTTAATTTTGTTGTATGTTCAATTGTTAAGAAATTAAATGAAATTGTGAATCATTTATTAGTATCCTAAAAATTAATATTGCTCATGAATTATGAATAAAGGTCATGGTAGACCAACAAATAGATCTCCGCTTTTTTGTTGTTGACTTTACTGGTTAAAAAAAAGCAGAGGTCTACTTGTTGGCCTAAGCTCATCGTAGAAGGGGGTAGGGTAACGAGTGGGTTCGAATTCCAGTGGGGCTGACAGTTGTCAGTACAGTGTTGTTGTTGTTGTTGTGGGGCTTAACGCCATTTTTCAGCACACGATAGGTAATACATGGCGGCCAGTACTAATGGTGGAGGAAGAAACCAGGAAATCCTTACTAGACTGCACATGTATATTAAAGAAAATGGTACTTGTACAATTTTCCTTTTAAGTTTTTTAAGTATGATTTTTGATGATGCATACAGATGATTTACTGAAATATTAACAATGCAACTTTTCCATCCATATCTTTATTGCAAACACCTGTTATGCATTGCTAAACAGATGAGTATGTAAAAACAAAATTGAGAGTCTGCCATGGCACTGGAAAATTAAAATTGTTTTCTTTAATCTACTTATATCCTATTTCAAACTTGGGGACCAATTCATAACGGCTTGGGGATGCTACACTAGTCACAAAACTGTATGTTTTGTTGTCTCATTCTATTGCAAACATTCACATTAAGTGTACATGTATACCTGGATTTCAAACTTACATGTACACCTGGATTTAAAACGTACATGTAAATATTCACAATAAGTGTACATGTATACTTGGATTTCAATCTTACATGTAAATATTCACAATATGTGTACATGTATGCCTGGATTCCATTTATTTCTCGTTTTATTGTAAACATTCACAACAAGTGTCCGTGTATACCTGGATTTCAAACTTACATGTAAATATTCACAATAAGTGTACATGTATTCCTGGATTCATTTCTCGTTTTATTGTAAACATTCACAATAAGTATACATGTATACCTGGATTTCAAACTTACACATAAACATTCACAATAGGTGTACATGTATACCTGGATTCCATTTATTTCTCATTTTATTGTAAACATTCACATTAAGTGTACATGTATACCTGAATTTCAAACTTACATGAACACATTCACAATAAGTGTACATGTATACCTGGATTTTTCAAACTTACATGTAAACATTCACAATAAGTGTATATTTATCACATGCACTTCATTTCGGGGTAAACTAACGTATACACTCACCAATTGGTGGGTGTATGCATTAGTTTACCCCGGAATCAAGTGCCTGTGATATGTATACCTGGATTCCATTTATTGAACTCTTGAGACGGTCCCTCGTGTAAAGCACATGGCGGCTTTGGACAAGATTGAATGGCATTTCATTCATAAATCCTTATGAATTTTGTACCCCGTCATTACGGTGTGATTAACTTTTACAGAATGACGATATTCTATACTGCCTTGTTTGTTTAATGTGCATTTGTGTCTCATACTACCTGACAGATCATGCCCCGCTATATTTAAAACATCATCCATGTTCCCAGCATTTGTTTTTAACGGACGCAATGTGGTAGTGTTCCCGTTTCTAAAAGCGAAATCGGATGTCTTTGGCTGTTTCCCTTAAGAATGTATGTGTAAAATTATGAGGCTACACGAGGGTGCAGAGAATATAATAAGGCGCAGTCAACAAATTCAGCTTTCAGAAGGAAAATACTTGCATTATAGGTTGTCTGTTCCTTTCAGATCATTTTTTTCGACCGCGATTTAAAATTAGGACTTGCAACAAATTTTAGATCTTTACATTTGAAAATGAATCAACTAGCATAACAGGTATAATATTTTACAAAGTAAAATTATTTGTAACAGGCATGGTATTTCACAAATTAAACATAGATAACCCATTATGCAATATGTTGTTATATTTAAAAGAATAAAATAAAATAAAAAAAGAAAAGAATAGAGCACAAAAAAAAACAAATAAACAAACACAGCTTTTATGAGGTAGCAGGTTAAATAGTTATACCAGGCTTACATGCCGATAAGCTAGTCCTATGAAGAACCGGTGAGACATCATTTGAAACTAGGAAATATGAGGTATGTAATGTACACAGTCTGAAGTCCTGAATACAAGTAATTTGTATTATTTAAAATACAAGAGATAAATAATTGTATACTGGGATATTAAAACAAATAGTTTGTTTGTCTATTCATTTCCTCTTCTATCTGTTACTATCTGTCAGTTTATCTGTTTGTTTCATAGAATGTTCTCATCGTAATGACCTTCTATGTTCATTTTTGTATTTATCTTCACATATAGAAAGTGCCAGAAGACAAAGAAATGCAGCTGCTAGCAATATACAGTTGCCCTGGTTCCATAAATTGGGTAACACTTGCATCATGCTCAAGTAATCTGTCCGAATGTAGTGAATGATCACAATTACTCAGCAATAGATTATTACTTTTTAAAATTAGGAAATAACAAAGCTTTCATACATATATATATATATATATATATATATATATATATATATATCTCTGATATAGGAGCAAGTGCTTTTCTCCCAGGTACATAGAGCAGTTTCTGATCTTATATCCTTTAACCAATATGTAGTTAGAAGTTGCCAAGTTATTAGGTACTGGAAAGTCGACATCCTAAGAGGGATGATGACCCCTGGTCTGTATTGGATAAACCTGTATGTCTGGTTCTGTTTCATGTCCTTCAGACCTACATATGGCTATAGTGTGGGAAGATGACACAAACCAACCATCAGATCTCCACTTAAGGAATACAAAATAGCAACAACATTATATGTAAATCCATTTTAGAAAACAAAAGTAATTGCTCTGTATGTTGTAATATTATGGATGACAAAATTATATATATATATATATATATATATATATATATATATATATTGTTTTAAATGTTAAAAGTTTTAGAAAATTGGCATCATTTTCAGTTGATGGATCATTAAACTCTTGCCCCTTTAATGAGTCTCGATCGTTCAAAATCTTACCTATCAGAATTTTGTAATAAACATTATGGTGACAAAATGTTCATAAGCAATGACAACTAGAGGTAAATGACAATGACAAGTAGATGTAAATAACAATGACAGCTAGAGGTAAATGACAACGACAAGTAGAGGCAAATGACAATGACAAGTAGAGGAAAACTGCATATTTTCTAAATAAATTGCGTGACTCGTTCAATATACAGCAATAATATGTTACGTGACTAGGCTCGTACAAAATAACAGAGAAAAGAGTGAAGCCAACAAGCTTTGTAAATTTAACAAATTAATTTATTTCCCTAGAAAACAAGGTAAAAATATGAAAGAGGACGATTTGTGAATCTAATCCAAAAGTTAATCCTAGAATTCAAAAATATAAGTCATGTTACTAAAAAGTTCTAACTGAATCCAAGTTCGAATCTCGATGAACTTCCAATATGGAAGACGATGATGTCCTCTATAACTTCTTTTGTTGTTGTTGTTGTGGGGCTTAACGCCATTTTTCAGCACACGATATGTTATACATGGCGGCCAGTATTAATGGTGGAGTAAGAAACCGGGAAATCCCTGGAAAGAACCACCGACCCAAGATAAACTACTGGCAAGTTTTCTCACATATCCACATTTGCCGAATCCTAGACTCGAACCCGCGCAGACAGAGGTGAGATGGCAGTGATCCGTAACGGAGAGCGCTTTAGACCACTTGGCCACTCGGTGCCCCCTAACTTCTTTTGAGTTGATGTGTCAACTGTTCCTTTTTGAATCCAAAATAATAAACCAGCTTTAGAGTTCCAAATAATTTCCAATAAATGTCTTTGTCCAAGAATTTCAATGAAGAAGAATATTATCCAGGGTGAATAAATTATTTTAAATAAGAAAAATTCAGTTCAAATGGCAACAACAGGAATACCTTTCAGGCTCGAGGTATTATTTACAAATGACTCAGAAACACTGAGTTATTAATATTAAACCCAACTTAAGAACGCAATTTCAGACCCACGTGATGGGTAACGTGATCACTTAATTCGAACAGCGCAGTAAAAAAATATATCAATTATCACGTACTCTAGTATAGCCTTAGCTAAAATTCAATGATTCCCACACTAGAAATGAATTTAAAAATAAAACTTTGTTTATTCAGACTGACACACAGGCCAAACATGACCTTGATTACGACTAATGATTTTCACTCTTTGTTTACCAAATTTTGAACCAAGGAAAGTAACTTGGTCAGCTAAAAATACTAAGTTGCAATACTTTTGCGTTCTAATCAGGCTAAAAGAACTGAACTGAATTTGCTGGGAAAAATGTCAAATCCAGTAAATAAAAATAATCATTACAATAACATGTAATAAAACAAAAATAAAATAAAAGAAATTTAAAACTGACACACAAGTAAATTAATTACATATACGTAACACATATCTATGAGATATCAATTAAATTAAATATGCATAATTTAAATGACTTCATTACCTAACCTGTACAAAAGATTTTCTGTACTGATGACAGCAAGAGGATAAAGCACAGAAATATAAAGGAGTTCTAACTTTTTGTAGCAGTTTATAGTGATGTATAGCACTGGGGCATCATGCCGCAGACTTGTAACATGATGTCCCACTCAGTCACATTTTCCTGACACCAGGCCAACTAGTCCTAACAATAACACTAACATATTAATGCTGAGTGCCTAGCGAGGCAGCTGTTAATACCATTTTTTATAAGCCTTTTGAATGACTTGGCAGAGGTTCGAACCTGCAACCTTGTGTTCAGAGGTAACAACTAATTTTTTTTTTTTTTTTTTTTTTTTTTTTTTTAATAAGGCAAATTTACCTCTCTCCTGTCAAATTAGGGTGAAAATATTGGGAAAATAGAGAATATTGATGTTTAGGATGAATCTTTCATTATCATAGCAAGTTTGTCAAGAACATGCATTTCAGTCTACTTTTCGATTAAAAATAAAAGCACAAAACACCCATCACACTTTATGACAAATAATAATTCCCCTATCTTGGATCTGTTATACTGTAACATAACTTGATAAATAGTATTAAGCAGAAACCTCAAACATCAAAAATAGAAACTCTTTTTCAAAATAAGCAATTAATGCTAGTTAAACACTAGTCAACTCTTTCCACTGTGGAACTAATAATAGTTACTTGTATGACTAATGCTAATTAAATACATGTCATCTCTTCCAACTGTGTTAATAATTTTACATGTACTTACTTGCAGGTCATCTCATCCCACTGTGACTAATACTATTTATATGTAAGTTATCTTTGCTTACTTTGTGACTAATTCCAGTTAAATTCAAATCATCTCTTCCCTCTGTGTGACTTATTCTAGTTAAATGAAAGTTGTATCTTCCCACAATGTGACCAATACTACTTAAATGCAAGTCAACTTTTCCCACTGTGTGACTAATGCTAGTTAAATATTGGTCATCTCTTCCCACTATGTGACTAGTGGTAGTGGCAAGAATGTTATCTCTTTCTACTGTGTGACTACTGTCAGTTGCCTGCATGTCATCTCTTTCTACTGTGTGACTTCTGCCAGCTGAATGCATGTCATATCTTTCCGCTGTGTGGCTACTGCCAGTTCAATGCAAGTCATCTCTTTTTCCACTGTTTGACTACTGACAGTTGAATGCAATCCATCTCTTCCCACTGTGTGACTTCTGACAGTTTAATGCATGCCATCTCTTTCCACTGTTTGAGTACTGACAGTTGAATGCATGCCATCTATTTCCACTGTGTGACTACTGCCAGTTGAATGCAATTCATCTCTTTCCACTGTGTCACTACTGACAGTTGAATGCATGCCACCTCTTTCCACAGCCTGACTATTGACAGTTGAATGCAATTAGTCATCTCCTTCCACGGTGTGACTAATGCCAGTTGATTGCATGCCATATCTTCCACTATGTGACTACTGATAGTTGCCTGCATGTTATCTCAACCACTATGCAACCCCTGCCAGAGGAATGCATGTAATCTCTTTCCACTGTGTGACTGCTGACAGTGAAATGCATACCATCTCTTCCCACTGTGTGACTATGGACAGTTGAACATATGCCATCTCTCTCTACTGTGTGACTACTGACAGTTGAATGTAATTCATCTCTTTCTACTGTGTGACTACTGACAGTTGAATGCATGCCATCTCTTTCCACTGTGTGACTACTGCCAGTTGAATTCATGCCATCTCTTTCCATTGTCTGACTACTGCCATTGGAATGCATGCCATCTCTTTCCACAGTGTGACTACTGCCAGTTGATTGCATGCCATCTCCTTCCACTGTGTGACTACTGACAGTTGAATGCAAGTCATCTCTTCCCAATGTGTGACTACTGACAGTTGAATGCAAGTCATCTCTTCCCAATGTGTTTTGTGCTAAAAGATGTTGTAAATCTTTCATAATTCTTGGTTTTGAAATTACTTTAAAAATACAGCATTTAGATTCTTGGATAAGAGAAAAACAAGACACCACCACCCCCCCACCCCCAAAGAAAACCTCATGGATTCTAACCCACTTTCTAGATTTATATAGGAATTTTTGGTTGGGAAATTGTAATGAAGTTGAGATGTTCTGCATCTTGGGGTTATTTGCAGGTGGTTTGACCATTTGTGTTTTCTTTTGTGCTATAGCCTTTTTCAGTTGTGATAAACTAGTAATAGATAATAACACAATTTTCTATTAATCAATTTATATTAAATCAATTTATCAGTACAGCCCGACTACTCATGCACTGCAAAATACTATGATGAAAAACCGAATGGGACCATTCAGTTATGTGTGAGTGTGACCATTCAGTTATGTGTGAGTAGGATCATTCATTTATGTGTGAGTGGGACAATTCAGTTATGTGTGAGTAGGACCATTCATTTATGTGTGAGTAGGACCATTCAGTTATGTGTGAGTGGGACAATTCAGTTATGTGTGAGTGGAACCATTCATTTATGTGTGAGTGGGACAATTCAGTTATGTGTGAGTGGGACCATTCAGTTATGTGTCATTGGGGTTTAGAATGCAGATGACATATTACACGAAAAGCATAGACCCAGATCTACCAACATATAATATGATGGTAGATCTAGGTTGATGCAGTTTGGAGTTGGATTCCAGTTATAAGCAAGTGCATAGAGTCATTGTCCATCTAAAGTAATATCTCTCTTTAGGTTTATCATGCTTTAAAATCCTAAGCATGTAACTTAGCCAGTTGATCATTTTGTATTTCTTGTCCTGGACAAAAGAAAGTCTCTAACCGTGCAGATTTTGCATCAGAAATTTTCACGAAGGAAACATTGCTGAATGAGAAATCGCCTTGCAATATCAAACCTATTTCACAATATTATTACAATAACCCTTTCACCCGTAAATGACACCATAATTACAAAAGCCCTATCACACTTAATTACAATACTTCTATCCCACCCAAACCACACCATACTTCCAATAGCCCTATCCCACATAATCTAAACCATAATTGCAATAGCCTTATCCCACCTAATCCACACTATAACTGTAATAGCCTTATCCCACCTAATCCACACAATAATTGCAATAGCCCTAAGACACTTGATTACAATACCCCTATCCCACCCCAAAAAACAACACCATAATTCCAATAGCTTTCCCACCTAATCCACACCATAATTAGAATAGCCCTATTCCACACCATAATTTCAACAGCTCTATCACACCTAAGCCATGCCATAACTACAATAACCCTATCACACCTAAAGCACACCATGACTGCAATAACACTGAAACCTAAACCACACCATAATTGCAATAACCCTATCACACCTAATCCACACCATAATCACTACAGCCATATTGCACCTAAACCACATCATAACTACAATAGCCCTATCACACCAAATCCATGCCATTATTGCAATAGCCCTATCTCATTTTATCTTCACCATACTTACAATAACCCTACCACACTTAATCTTCACCATAATTACAATAACCCTACCACACCTAATTCACACCATAATTACAATAGCCCTATCACATCTAATACATGCCATAATTATGAAAAACAAATCACACATAATCCATGTCATAATTATAATAATCACATCATACTTAATCCTCATCATAATTACAATAGCTCTGCAGTATATATAGACGGCAATGAAAAATAACATAAATGCCAGCTGGTCACATTACCCGAGATGACAATATCAGTTTCTTGGTTGAGATATACGATATAACTTTGTTAAATATATATATAGATGAGGGTTCACCATACATAACTGTATTGATGGCTTCCATCAGCTGAGTAGTTATCTGAGGTGTGGGACAAATACAGGCTGTATAGCCATGAGGTTGTGTATGCATGTATAGAAATGAGCCTGTGTATGCATGTATAGCCATGAGTCTGTGTATGCATGTATAGCCATGAGTCTGTGTATGCATGTATAGCCATGAGACTGTGTATGCATGTATAGCCATGAAGCAGTGCATGCATGTATAGCCATGAGCCTGTGTATGCATGTATAGCCATGAGGCTGTGCATGCATGTATAGCCATGAGGCTGTGCATGCATGTATAACCATGAGGCTGTGCATGCATGTATAGCCATGAGGCTGTGCATGCATGTATAGCCTTGAGTCTGTGTATGCATGTATAATCATGAGTTTGTGTATGCATGTATAGCCATGAGGCTGTGCATGCATGTATAGCCATGAAACTGTGCATGCATGTAGAGCCATGAGGCTGTGCATGCATGTATAGCCATGAGGCTGTGTATGCATGTATAGCCATGAGGCTGTGTATGTATGTATAGCCATGAGGCTGTGCATGCATGTATAGTCATGAGGCTGTGCATGCATGTATAGCCATGAGGCTGTGCATGCATGTATAGCCATGAGTCTGTGTATGCATGTATAGCCATGAGGCTGTGTATGCATTTATAGCCATGAGTCTGTGCATGCATGTATAGTCATGAGGCTGTGCATGCATGTATAGCCATGAGTCTCTGTATGCATGTATAGCCATGAGTCTGTGTATGCATGTATAGTGATGAGGTTGTGCATGCATGTATAGCCATGAGGCTGTGCATGCATGTATAGCCTTGAGTCTGTGTATGCATGTATAGCTGTGAGTCTATGTATGCATGTATAGCCATGAGTCTGTGTATGCATGTATAGCCATGAGTCTGTGCATGCATGTATAGCCATGAGGATGTGTATACATATATAGCCATGAGGTTGTGCATGCATATATAGCCATGAGGCTGTGCATTCATGTATAGCCATGAGGATGTGTATGCATGTATAGCCATGAGGTTGTGCATGCATGTATAGCCATGAGGCTGTGCATGCATGTATAGCCATGAGGCTGTGCATGCATGTATAGCCATGAGGATGTGTATACATATATAGCCATGAGGTTGTGCATGCATATATAGCCATGAGGCTGTGCATTCATGTATAGCCATGAGGATGTGTATGCATGTATAGCCATGAGGTTGTGCATGCATGTATAGCCATGAGGCTGTGCATGCATGTATAGCCATGAGGCTGTGCATGCATGTATAGCCATGAGGATGTGTATACATATATAGCCATGAGGTTGTGCATGCATATATAGCCATGAGGCTGTGCATTCATGTATAGCCATGAGGATGTGTATGCATGTATAGCCATGAGGTTGTGCATGCATGTATAGCCATGAGGCTGTGCATGCATGTATAGCCATGAGGCTGTGCATGCATGTATAGCCATGAGGCTGTGTATGTATGTATAGCCATGAGGCTGTGCATGCATGTATAGTCATGAGGCTGTGCATGCATGTATAGCCATGAGGCTGTGTATGCATGTATAGCCATGAGTCTGTGTATGCATGTATAGCCATGAGTCTGTGTATGCATGTATAGCCATGAGTCTGTGCATGCATGTATAGCCATGAGGCTGTGCATGCATGTATAGCCATGAGGCTGTGCATGCATGTATAGTCATGACTGTGTATGCATGTATAGCCATGAGTCTGTGTATGCATATATATTGATGAGGTTGTGCATGCATGTATAGCCATGAGTCTGCATATGCATGTATTGCCATGAGGCTGTGCATGCATGTATAGCCATGAGTCTGTGTATGCATGTATAGCCATGAGTCTGTATATGCATGTATAGCCTTGAGTCTGTGCATGCATGTATAACCATGAGTCTGTGTATGCATGTATGGCCATGAGTCTGTGTATGGATGTATTGTCATGAGTATGTGTATGCATGTATAGCCATGAGTCTGTGTAATCATGCATCGTTATGAGTCTGTGCATGCATGTATAGCCATGAAGCTGTGCATGCATGTATAGCCATGAGTCTGTGTATGCATGTATAGCCATGAGTCTGTGTATGCATGTATAGCCATGAGTCTGTGCATGCATGTATAGCCATGTTGTGCCATCCAGGGTGAATTCGTACCACAGTGAATGTACTTGTAATACAAAAAATAGTCCTCTTCCCAAATCTTATTAGAGGAAGGAGCAGTCATATTACAGTAAAGACATGATTACAGTCAAAGGATTGAGAGGCTGTGGAGTGATATTCACCATCAAATGACATAGTTTTTTGATGGTAATCAATTAACAGCTTGTTGTGTACACATGTTAGCCTTAATCTGATTGCTCAGCCACTCATCATTGCATTATTCACAACAATTGCTGAAACAGTTCTTGACACCACTAGACTGGATCTGGCTGATTTCTTTACTGCATGGATAGACAGTGTAAAACTGGAGTATTTTTTAATTATTTCTATTATTCAATATTTTAAACAAAATTTTAATTTTCCAACAGCAGTAGATTTCAGTATTAAAACAGTATGTACAGTAGATGGTGTTAAAAATGTATTTTTGTCCTACCGCTTGTAGAATCATAGGTATCAAAAAGCCAAGTGAAGTGGGGCATATATCTGTTCATGAAGATAACTATTAATACATGTCGTTTGCTAGTATCTCAACAGCTTGAAAATTTAATTCCACATTTCCTCAGTGTGATCAAAGTTTTCTCAGGCAAAATAGATTTTTTTGACAAGCTGATGGGTTCTTCACTTAGAATATAGAATTACAAGATCTAAAACTAGTGGGACCTCAGGTGTCAAGCTATCAGATTCATATAGTTTTTGATATGTGAAACAGGCCAAACTAGTACACAATTTACTATGCACCAACAAAAAGCCAATTTGCTCCCCATTTTACTGGCATAAATGTTATACTTTTGTACTGAGATCAAAAGAATTTTTTCACATTGTTATGCTTTCTATATAATCCATACTAAATATATCAGTTATGTCTGAATACAACATGTAATCATGTTATCTGAAAGGGTTTAAAAATAAAACAGCAAGGGACACGTAGAGTTTAGCTGTCCTTGACTAGAATATATAATGGAAATTACACAGCATGTAAGAAAACATCCACATCACATGATGAACATCAGACATATTTCAAGATAGAATAGAATATATGTAGAATATATGCAATATATAATAAAAGCTATAATAAGAACCAATGTAATATAATCAATGTATATATATCTATATATATGCTGTTGCCAATGTAATATAATCAATATATATATATACTGACAGAGGTGAGATGGCAGTGATCTGTAAAGATGAGTGCCTCAGACTACTATGCCACCCAGTGTTCTGCATATATATATATATATATATATATATATATAGAACGATATGTTTGCATGTGGGTGGGTTGCATAATACCCCTTTACCTCCTGCCCTATGCTTCAATTAAGCAAAACATCATAGTCTATCATTTGACATATTGTTTGTTTCAAGAAAGTATCCTAATTTTACTTGAACTTTATATTTGTGCTGTATTTGTATGTATCTCTCTGATTTTTGTTTGGCCCAAGCAATTTACTCCATACTGCCATATTACTCCATCACATTTCCAAACAGAAACTGGTCCCTCAGTCTTAGTTGCATGGAATGAACTCATGAAGAAAAGAATACTGAATTAATGTGGGAGTAATATTATTATTACTGTATTATTATTACTGTATTATTATTATTGTTATTATTATTATTATTATTATTATTATTATTATTTTAAGTTATTGGGGAGAATTGTAAAATGTTAGGCTTGATAACTTACTGGGTTCTTATTATTATTATTGCTGCTGGGTTATTGTTATTATTATTATTATTATTATTATTGTTTTTTGCTGAAATTACTGACACCACCTTTCAAATGTTGGACCTGATATATAGCTGGGCAAATGGTGAATTCTACAATAGACAATAAAGATATTATGTACATTATAACTGTTTAGATAGAACAGAGGAGTTTGACTGTACATATTTTATATGTTCATGTATACGCAATATATATTATCATACCATGGGCTATTGATTTGGTCAAGTAGTAATTAGGGAATCAGGATCTAATTAGGAAGTTAAGCACTAATTAAGGCATTTTTTATATTCTGTCTACTGATAAAACTTCTGCTGCACTATTACACTATTAGTATGCCTATATATGCTTTACAAATACATAAATTTTAAGATTCAAAAAGAAAATTTAAAAAAAACATTCTTAGGTTTTATTAGATTCAGAATCTAAAATTTGTTTTTGTTTTTAGAATTGTTTTAAGTATTATTCTCTTATATCCACAATTGTGTTTTATCAGCTTTTCCACTTATTTTGCAGAGGTTTTAAATTATTCCATTTTAAATTTTATCTTGTACTACATGTATTTCTAATACCTCAGTATAAGGTAACCTCACATAGTCTTCATCTTCCAAGTGTGGCTCCCATAAACAGTTATAATGAGGGAGTACTGTATTAAGTATCAAGTTTTTACAACAGCAGTTAATGAAATTTGACTACTCTAAATATGCTTTATGGATACCTAGCCTGTACAGTTTGACTGTCCCAAGTTAGACTTATAGGTACCTAGATGGTACAGTTTGACTTCTAAATTAGTCTTACAGGTATTCAGATGGTACAGTTTGACTCCTAAGTTAGCCTTACAGGTACCTAGATTGTACAGTTTTACTGTCCTAAATTAGCCTTACAGGTACTGATATACATTTCCATACAAGTACCTAGATGGTACAATTTGACTCCTAAATTTGCCTTACAGGTACCTAGATGGTACAGTTTGATTGTCCTAAATTTACCTAGATGGTTCAGTTGGACTGTCCTAAATTAGCCTTACAGGTACCTAGATGGTACAGTTTGACTCCTAAATTAGCCTTACAGGTACCTAGAGCACCCAATTACCATATCTGTCTGGATATAATTAATGCAAACAGAATAGACCCTCACCTGCCATCACTTGATGCACCCAAATATCAGTGTGTATATATATATATATATATATATATATATATATATATATATATATATATATACCTACAGTGGATTCCTGTCAATTGGGACACACCGGGACAAGAACACTTTCGCCCAATTTAGCACCTGCCCCAGTTGTGCAAAGGAGTTGAAACAGTATACATATATTTTGTCCTTTAAGATTTGCTCCCAGAAACAGCTGCCCTGATTAAGAGACGGCCCAATTAACCAGAAACTACTTTATGTATATATTGGTATTATTATGTTATTTATATTTATTTATATTTAATTTGCTTTGTTTGTTGGCTTTTGTCCATGACTGTATGCAATGTATGTCTGTATTTTGTACTTGACCTAAGAGCAAAATGAAGTGAATGGTCTACCTGTGTAGTGACATTTGTTTGGTAAACATCCTAATACATAGCTAATATTTCTCTGTGATTATAGATTATACATTCATATCAATATCATTGGACATAAACATGCTTATTGGAATCTGAGTCTAGGACATTAGAATTTCACTTGGCAATTCATAAATGTGTTGACAACTTTGTATGTTTTTGAAAGGAAACTGGCTCTATTATTGTGTCTTAACTTTTTATATCAATTTTATGTTCTTGAACACTTATGTATTCCTACTCTAACATCAGAGGTGGAATCAGTCTTATTGTTGCATTCAGTTTTTGTTTGGGTGGATTCAATAATTTAAATCATTCACTGGAATTACAATGTGCTCATTGATACTTCTCAAACTAAATCATTAATTTGGATATAATAGAGAATTCAGTCAAGGACATTTTTTATTGTAATAGTGTAATACCTCAAAAAAGACTGTTATCACATCACCACTTTCCAGGAAATGGGCACATTAGCACATTTGAGACTACAGGAACATAAACACTTTCAATATTTTATTTTTTCAATCACTGGAATTCAGTTGGAACTATACATTTGGATTTTTGATGGAACTTTTAGTACTATTTGGGATTTAATTCACAATGGTCTAAGTTTTTATTTAAGTTTTCACTTTCTATTCTAGGGAAAGAAAATTGTTGAATTTTACCAAAAATGTTTGGTTTTTGCTCTTTTCTGCACATATTGTCAAATCACAATGTTTGTCAGAAATATTGCCATTTTTGTCTTGCCACTGAATATTATGAATACAATTTGTCTCACTGTTGTGACAGATTGCTGTCATGGTCATTATCTAGGGATACACATGTTGACAAATCAAATCCCTTCTGTTATATTTGTCAGAGTTTTTTAACTTTGTGCTGGCTGCATTGTACAATGGAAATTAATGAATACAAAACATCTCACATTTTTCATTGGATTGCAGTAAAACTGATTACATATTAATATAATCAACAGATAATATATCAAATCAGTTATTGTGCTGACACTGTTTTCAGTAGATATCAATCACTGTATTGACACTGTTTTCAGTAGATATCAATCATTGTGTTGACACGTTGTCATTAGATATCAATCACTGTATTGACACTGTTTACAGTAGATATCAATCATTGTAGTGGTACTGTTTTTATGAGATATCAATCACTGCATTGACACTGTTGTCATTAGATATCAACAATTGTATTGACACTGTTGTCATTAGATATTAATCACTGTATTGACACTGTTGTCATTAGATATAAATCATTGTATTGACACTGTTGTCATTAGATATCAATCACTGTATTGACACTGTTGTCGTTAGATATAAATCATTGTATTGACACTGTTGTCATTAGATATCAATCACTGTATTGAAACTGTTTTTAGTAGATATCAACCATGGTACTGACACTGGTTTTAGTAGATATCAACCACTGTATTGACACTGTTGTCATTACATATCAATCACTGTATTGACACTGTTTTCAGTAGATATCAATCATTGTGTTGACACGTTGTCATTAGATATCAATCACTGTATTCACACTGTTTACAGTAGATATCAATCATTGTAGTGGCACTGTTTTTATGAGATATCAATCACTGCATTGACACTGTTGTCATAAATTATCAATAATTGCATTGACACTGTTGTCATTAGATATTAATCACTGTATTGACACTGTTGTCGTTAGATATAAATCATTGTCTTGACACTGTTCTCATTAGATATCAATCACTGTTATGACACTCTTGTCATTAGATAGCAATCACTGTATTGACACAGTTGTCATTAGATATCAATCACTGTATACACACTGTTTTCAGCAGATATCAATCATTGTATTGACACTCTTTTTCAGTAGATATCAATCACTGTATTGGCACTGTTGTCATTAGATATCAATCACTGTATTGACACTGTTGTCATTAGATATCAATCACTCTATAGACACTGTTGTCATCAGATGTCAATCACTGTATTGACACTGTTTTTAGTAGATATCAATCACTGTATTGGCACTGTTGTCTTTAGATATCAATCACTGCATAGACACTGTTCTCATTAGATATCAATCACTGTATTGACACTATTGTCATCAGATGTCAATCACTGTATTGACACTGTTGTCATTAGATATCAATCACTGTATTGACACTGTCTTTAGTAGATATCAATCATTGTATTGCCACTATTTTTAGTAGATATCAATCACTGCATTGACACTGTTGTCATTAGATATCAATAACTGTATTGACACTGTTGTCATTAGATATCAATCACTGAATTGACACTGTTGTCATTAGATATAAATCATTGTATTGACACAGTTGTCATTAGATATCAATCACTGTATACACACTGTTTTCAGCAGATATCAATCATTGTATTGACACTCTTTTTCAGTAGATATCAATCACTGTATTGGCACTGTTGTCATTAGATATCAATCACTGTATTGACACTGTTGTCATTAGATATCAATCACTCTATAGACACTGTTGTCATCAGATGTCAATCACTGTATTGACACTGTTTTTAGTAGATATCAATCACTGTATTGGCACTGTTGTCTTTAGATATCAATCACTGCATAGACACTGTTCTCATTAGATATCAATCACTGTATTGACACTATTGTCATCAGATGTCAATCACTGTATTGACACTGTTGTCATTAGATATCAATCACTGTATTGACACTGTTTTTAGTAGATATCAATCATTGTATTGACACTGTTTTTAGTAGATATCAATCACTGCCTTGACACTGTTGTCATTAGATATCAATAACTGTATTGACACTGTTGTCATTAGATATCAATCACTGTATTGACACTGTTGTCGTTAGATATAAATCATTGTATTGACACTGTTGTCATTAGATATCAATCACTGTATTGAAACTGTTTTCAGTAGATATCAACCATGGTATTGACACTGGTTTTAGTAGATTCCGCCCACTGTATTGACACTGTTGTCATTAGATATCAATCACTATATTGACACTGTTGTCGTTAGATATAAATCATTGTATTGACACTGTTGTCATTAGATATCAATCACTGTATTGAAACTGTTTTCAGTAGATATCAACCATGGTATTGACACTGGTTTTAGTAGATATAAACCACTGTATTGACACTGTTGTCATTAGATATCAATCACTGTATAGACACTGTTGTCATTATATATCAATCACTGTATAGACACTGTTGTCATTAGATATCAATCACTGTAATGACACTGTTGTCATAAGATATCAATCAATCTATTGACACTGTTTTTAGTAGATATAAATCATTGTATTGGCACTGTTTTTTAGTCCATATCAATCACTGTATTGACACTGTTGTCATTAGATATCAATCACTGTATTGACACAGTTGTCATTAGATATCAATCACTGTATAGACACCGATTTCAGTAGATATCAATCATTGTATTGACACTGTTTTTAGTAGATGTCAATCACTGTATTGGCACTGTTGTCATTAGATATCAATCACTGTATTGACAATGTTGTCATTAAATATCAATCACTGTATAGACGCTGTTGTCATCAGATGTCAATCACTGTATTGACACTGTTTTTAGTAGATATCAATCACTGTATTGGCACTGTTGTCATTAGATATCAATCACTGTATAGACACTGATGTCATTAGATATCAATCACTGTATTGACACTATTGTCATCAGATGTCAATCACTGTATTGACACTGTTGTCATTAGATATCAGTCA
>JAECUM010018834.1:0-66770 GCA_016617855.1 Megalonaias nervosa
AGCGAGGGTTTCACGACCGCATATTGGAGGATCAGTTATTTTTTGTGTTGGTAGCGTTGAATACCAGACTGGAATATCGCCGGTAACGTACTTTAAAAATTCTTTTGGTGGTGCTAATCCATACGAATCGAAATAAATAATTCCACGTGGATCAATTGCATATGCGACCCAGTGCGTGCCTGGGCCAGAATTTTTATCGAGATTAATAATACCGGTTTCATGTTGCATTGCAACGGTAGGTAGTTGATCGCGCATAAAAACACCTCTGAAATTTTTTATTTTTAATTGCTTAGCAGCATTAAGTAAATCAAAATTGGACATAGGCGATATTAGTAAACTGTCCCGGGAAGTCTTAGACCCTTTCCGTATGAATACGGGGTCCCTGGTAATCTTAGACCCTTTCCGTATGAATACGGGGTTCCTGGTAATCTTAGACCCTTTCCCTTTTTTTCTGATTCCTTGTCCGGTTACTTTCTTTAACGCCATTCCAGCAGCTGTTCCAATAGTACCTAATGCAGCTGCTTTTGCAACAGCTGGGGCTGCAGCGGCTATTAATGCTGGTATAGCTGCGAGAAGTGGAAATATACCACCCGATTTAGCGATGTTTTTGATGGCGCCCGCAGAAAGATTAAGTTTAACGCCTTTATTTGATTTTTTAGCGTCATTGAAGTTTTTGAACTGACGCTCGGTCAACGATAGTTTATTTGCACCGGTCATCTGTTCTCGCTTTAGTGATATTTTTCTTCCATAGTTATTTTTTGATGCTGATTGCAGCTTTTTAATCTGACCAGGAGTTAGACTCACACTAACGTGATGATATGACATTATTAATATTATGAACGATCTAATTATATGTTTATTTACATATTTTCTACTGGAGCATCAATCACTCTCATTCGTCCACCAACACCTTCGAGTAACATCGATTTATCGCTGAGTATAACAGCAATTGCTCTGTAATTGGCAATAGCTCCTCGAGTCACACGAGCTCGAAAATAAATATCAACTACTGATTGTCTGGTTAAATCTAAGTGTTCTAGTGAAAAGTAATAAATCGGATACAGCGTTGTAAAATCACGCTGCGATATTTGTAAACCAGTATCAATGTTTTGATCACGACCCATGAATGTCATTAATCGATGATATGCACGTGCAACACTGTTTTGTGCAAAATTTAACAAAATATCCTCAGTTGGTTCTTGATGTCCATTTATCCTTAATGAAACCTCAGAAACACCGAGTTGGTCAAATATCATGTGACTATGTGTTTGCGAGTTTATTCGTGCAGTATTTTGAAACGCAATAAATATATGTCTTGGTGCAGAAACACCTTGCTGAGAAGCTATCTGCCACGTAAATAAACCATCAATTGCACTCTGAATGGCATCAGTAGTCATTGTTAACCATGATAATGTTGATTTACCGCCTTGACTCATGAAAGATAACAACCGGTCATCTTCGGATATTGACGGAGTCATCACTGGCATCCACAGTGAAAGTTTTGTTAGTACTACTTTGCCATGAAGTGCCCTGGTTGCAGCATCATCAGCTCCCACAGCGTGCCACATTGCATCATTATCATCACCTTTTCGCACAAGTACAACTGTGTGTTTGGCTCCAAAAATAACTTTTCTAACATTTCTGCAGAATCCAAATATGTGTGACAGTGGAATTGCACAAGAAAACCTTTCATCATCACCAAGCATTGCTCTACGAGATGCGAATCCCAAGTTGAAGTTTTCATTCATTGATGCAACTTCAGTTCCAGCTGCATTTATTGTTACATTCCTCTGTTCGGGTTGATTAGTTGTGTCCTTTGCAAACATCATTGATGGGCCAGCCGATCTTGAATAATCATCGCTGTATCTAGCCAGACCAAGTATTGTTGTTGCAACGTCAACGTCTTTCTGGATTGATTCAATATTTTTTCCATCAATCATGTACGTAGCGCTATCAAACAAAGCCATAATACCGTTATTCCCAAAACCAAATCGATCACCAATTCCATAATCTGTGTTATCTGTTTTTAAAAGTTTACCTTCTACTTCAATGAATGCTTCAGCGGGTAGGAAATATCTACTTGTATCCTGAACCTGTAGTTCGATTCGTCCACGCTGATCTGGAATTCGTGCGTCGTAAGAATAATACTGATAATCGCGCACAGACTCATCCTTGAGAACCGGTGCGTCCATGTCAAACGCAGGATCAGATATGCGCTTAAACATCTTTATTATTATCGTCTTCGTCTAACTCGAAGACCACTTCGGGAAGTGAGACCACTTCCTGCTATCAGACTAGCGGTTATATTTTTTTCCTTTTCCGACATCGGGATATCAGCTAATTCTGCTAGTTTTTGATTAGCTGCTTGATTTATTATTTTACTTACATTTGCGGGCATCACTTCAGTGCTAGGTAATTTCACAGGTTGAGGTTGGGTCGCTTGTGGTCCGCGTATTAATCGTGATAGTCTATCTTTAATTGCTGAGAATGCCCTGCTAGCAAGATTACCAACAGCGCCTATACCCTTTTCACGAACAACATCAATAGCTTTCATTCCTAGCTGCTTTGCAATCGGTATTGTTTTTGGGGCTATTCTTCTAAACAGACCCTGAACAATATCACCTAGTCCATCTCCGTAGGTCGTTTTGTATACTGGTAATCGAGAGTTTATTACCCTGACCATGGTAGGTCCACGAGTATTGTGTATGATCATATTATTGTTAAGTGACTTTATAACTAATTACATACTTAGTCACTATGATAATCATCGGCGATTTCGTTAATGAGGGACCGATATACATTAATATCCATGATACCACCTGTAAATAATCGTTTACAAATATCAGCTGCTTCATTAATGATTTCTGGGGAATTATTACCAGCTCGTTTTCCTCCAATGAGGATTTCTAGTCGATCGACATCAGCAAGGACGTTATTGGGGCAAGTAATAAGACCACTTCCTAGACCACTTCCAGTTGCACCGGGAGTATCATAAAATTCTTCTTCTTCTTCCTTACCTGTTGTTTGGACTGGTTGTAGTTGTTGTGATCGTGGTAATTTAATCTGTGGTGATTGTTGTAATATTGCAAATTCTTCTTTTGGTGTTTTTTGTTGTTCTCGTAATCGTTTTATTGTTTCTTGTAGTTCTTGTTTTCGTTGTTCTCGTTGTCGTTGTCTCTCTTGTTGTTGTTGTAGTATATTATGTTGTTGTAGTAGTGGTTGCAGTCGTGGTGTTGGTTGCTCTGGTGATGGAAATTTGAGATGTGGTGATGATATTGGTGATAATTCAAATTGTGGTGGTTGTGATAATCGTTTGCTTTGTTCAGTTTCTTTTATATATCTATGTATATCCTCATCAAATTCATTAAAACTCATAATATCTTTATTAGATCTGATTTCTGGAATACCAGTAGCGACGCGATATATATCCTTGATCCAATTGGTAGAGCTTAATGATTTAATATATTCTGGTTTTACATAATTTTTTCTTTCACAATATCCAAACGCTGCAATATCGAATAATTGGTTTGGGTCCCTGATAGCAGCAATACCTTCAGGTGTAAATTTATCTATCATCTTAGTTCTGGTTCTTGGTGGTTGTGGTGGTGGTTGAGCTGCTTGTGGTGCTTGTGGTGGTGGTTGAGCAACTTGAATACGACCAGCAATATCAGCAGGCAATGTTGCAAGAGCTCGTTGTGTTGCCTCAGTTGCTGTAACAATTTTCTTCGTTGGTTCGACAATCGGTTTAAATAATTTTTCTGTACCTTCTGTAAATTCCACCTGAGACTCCTGACGCGATTGTAGTTGTTGCTTAACAGAATCACGAACAGGTAGATATTTTTTAATTGCCTCTAGTCGCTCTCGAGATAATTTAGCTGGGTGTGGTTCTCCAATACTCATTATTGATAAAATCTATAATGGCTGTCTAATTCATAGCAGCAGAGAGGGTGGACGATAAAAATTAAGTGACCAGCACGTGAAAAAATCAGAAAAAATCTGGTCAATTAGAGAAGTTTTTACTATTAAGACAAAAACTTTTTTTTTCAACCTTCGTAGAAACCCTTAAATTTCAAAAATAAGGTCTCTACAGTTAAGCCAAAAAAGTTGTAGGGTCCACCCTCTCTGCTGCTGCTTATTTGATTGCGGGGGGGCGGGGGGGGGGGGCGATATATCTGTAACATAGATATAGAATCCACCGTAATATACAAGCGTGGTTTAAATGTTAACTTAAAGAAGTAACTAAACTCACCTCTGTTCACAGAAGAATCTGGACATAAATGGGTCTCCTAACTGACAGAACTTTATCCAACCACAGCATCTTTACGTAGTATATATGGGATGTAAATCCGACACGAAAAGAAATTTGTTGACGTCTTCTGTACTGTCTATTATTCCAAATCAAATACTGCAAATATCCGGTCACAAATGCATTGCAGTAAATGTGGGAATTTTTGTATCCAGTAATCCTATTTCACATGAAGATCGCAACAATGTAACGTTTAGTTCTGAAAGTGACATTTAGGGTAAACATGTACTCTACTGTAGGCCTACTGTACTGTGTACCGTATCAAACAATGTGGCAGCATTACATCGCATTGATCATTCTGTTTTGAAAAATGATTTTGTTGTTATAAAATGTTCTGTTTATTCGGATAGAAGCTTTTTCTTTGATTTATAGTTTGTAAAACAGTACAATCTACTTTTACCAGTTCAGCTTTGTTTGGGACTATATTTTATGCACAACAAATGGAAGGTGCACCGTCTGTCAGAATGAACGAAATTATTCGTTCTTCTTTCTATCTAAATTATTTCCACTGAAATAAAAACTATGTGATAAAAAGAATCTCAAATGGGTAACGATTTAATATTAAATTTATGAAACTCGTTGAATAATGTCCGCTTTTGCTCGCCAAGGCTCGCAAAAGCTGGACGTTATTCAACTCGTTTCATAAATTCAATATTAAATCATTACCAATTTGAGATCCTCTATAAATGTTATATCGCATGTCAAAATGTATACAGTTCCAAATGAATTTCAGTGCTGCACCAAATAAATTCCAATAGTGAGTGTGATCATGTGACCTGAAATGTGGCAATGTGTTAACAATCTTTTGATGTAGTATAATAATATAATCCAAAATGCCCTTGATTAAATTCACTATAATCATAAATTCATGATTTAGCAGAACACTTAACCCTTCGTAATTCCAGCGGAAAAATCTAAATAAATAATCCACCCAAATTAAAAATCTGAATACAGCAAGAACACTGATTACAATTCGGATGTTAAGGTATGAATAAGTAGTCCTGAACAAAACAAGTATATATACCCCTGATCCACTTGACCTAGGTGGGAATTACCATTCTCTGGGAAACTCTGTCATCTTAAGAGAAAATTTAATTTCTGGAACATTGTAAGGTCATAATCATGACTATCTATAACTCAAAGCAAACACAGGAGCGGACATGAAAAAAGTTGGTTGAACATTCCAAATGTAATGTGCTTAGAGAAGAACATTAAAACCTTTCATTTTAGTTTCAATGATTTAGGCACCATTGACACTTTCCATTTTTCACATTCAGAGACTAGGCTATGAGCATGTTTTTTATGATCAGCGAGTCTGGAGTTTGAGTTTATTTTTGAAACTAAAACAATATAGCAACAAATAAAATATCATGTATAATACCGACAGCATGGCAGGTGGATTCAACACTACCATAAGATCAGATGAAAGAAAATATTTGAGAAAAATATTTCTGTTCATTGTAAAATTTACTATTGTTCCTACACTGCCGTAAAATTCTTTATAATCTTTTTCTAGATTCCCTTTTCTTTTCATGGTTCTAGAGAATATATATTAATATCTAAAATGTTACAACAGAAATAACTGTGATTTTCTTTTAAAAGGATTTTCTACATCAGTGGGAATAATATTCAAGTGAGGTATCCAAAATCAGGGAGAAAACAGTCTCCTAGGAAGATAAACAAACAAGCGTAGAATTTACGTTGATTTAAGTTGTCTCCTTTAATATAGTAAAGTTGACATAAATGGCCAGTGAACAACGTTTGGTGCCATAGGTTATTTCTCTCAAGTGACTTTTGATTAATCATGCTAACATGTTGGTCTGAATAAAACGATCAGTCTCAAAAGTTCAAAATTCCGTTAAAAAATAGAAAAGTACATAAATGGCCTGAAAATCTAATCGGAAAATTTACTAAGAGAATATCAGATTTTTCTGCTTTTAATGGTGTTTGTTAATCGTGCTAACAAGAATTTGATTGAATAAAAGTCCAAATAGTTGAAAAAAGGTGTCTAAAAGCAAATATTTGCTGCAATGGCCTAATATGTGGTCATGTCAATTACATACAGATACAAATACGCCACTCGAGTTACATAAGTCTATCTCGGGTAGTTAAGGCATCATGAAATAAACTACGTATTTGTGAAAAGATTATAGACCAAAGGATCTGAGTTGTAATCCTACCAGTGAATCACTACTAGAGTATTAATTATTGTATTGACCTGAAATGGATGGACAAAAGGAATACTGATGTACAGAAAAACACCACCAAATCAAGCATAAAAATTAGTCTTGTGTACATAATGTGCATTCAATATCTAAATCATACTCATGCTCAATATACATACCGGCATTACCACCCCAGCCCGCTTTACTGTTTTTGTTTCAAGCATACCAGGTCTTATCATGCTCTGATCACTGGTCTGAAAGCCGGCGAGGACAAGCTACGACTGTTCGCTGATGAAAAAACGATCTCAGAGGAAGAGGAAGCAGCTCCAACCCAAACCAGACTTAACCTTCAAGTGCAGCAACTGCAGCAAGGATTGCCACTCCCGTGTGAGGCTCCATAGCCACAGAAGACGCTGCACAACTACCAACCGGAACACCTCTCATGAGCGCATTTCCATCGTCTCTCGAGACTAACGGATGCCAACAACAAAATTACTTTTTAAATCCCTACATGTAAATATGGCCACTGCACTTCATCCGCCATGTTCCATAAACGTTTTTGTTTAATATCAGAAGTCCTATCTTAGTTTCTGGTAAGTTTATCTTCTTTTCAAATCTATCGTGTCTCCTGATATCCATCTGTTTCATGCACTTTGTCATCTTCTCAATGACCATATTATTTTAATACTTGTAAACGTCACGGCATGTTGACTTTTTATTTCTCACTGACCATTTCTCATTCTACATGATATTAAACGAAACTGATTCAATAATGACCTTCCCAATCTTTTCAGATTTTAGTGCTACAACAAGTCTATCTCTATTTTGTTTCATTTTCTGCATTCAGATAGAATATTAATAGCTTTTTGTTTCTTTTCTTTACTCAACTTTATTTCCTCTTCCACAAACTGATGATATCTATGTACTGACTGTTTAGTGCATGTTTTGTTTATAATAGTTCAGATTTTGGCCTACTATTGGTTTTGATCGTATTGTTTAATAGTTGTATTTATTCAAGTAAAGAGGCTAAATTCTGATTATTTGCTAGGTATATTATGTACAAGAAATTTATTTTGCTAATTAAGTGTAACTAATGTTCAAATGAACAAGAATATGTTCATTTAGTTGTCCTTATTGTGACATTATTATAACCCGGCAAGTTAACTTGTGTAAATTCTATATCAGACAAAAGTATTTACTTAGTGCAAGTTCATTCTTGGACAAGCCGGTTCCAATCTTTATAAAATATATTGTAACACCCCGTGTGTTATATCGAAAAAACCAGAGTTCAGGAGGTAAAAATGATTTTGATTAAATAATAAGGGTAAGATAGAACATGCTTTTCAATCTCGCATAGTGACTTTACATAAACAGTGTCTGTCACAACACTATCAACTTGTGGTAATATAGAGGAGACTTCTTTGTCTAAATGCTAAAAGACAACGTTATAATATACCATATTATGGTGAAATTATTTCTATTATTAAATTCCAGGCTATATTAACAGCTAAATTTATAAGACTGATTGTAACACATTCTGTCATAGTAGCGTGATCTCTATGAAAAACAAATAATTTTAGTACTAGTGTTCTTGAGCAGTGTGGTGGGAGGTAGCAGCCGCTTTATAAAGAATTATGTAACGATTATCAAATATTTAAATTCAATAGCAATCATGTAATAAATCTATTTAAAATTTCTCATAACATTTGATATAGTCTTGGGATTTTATATTGTCAAAGTTAATGTCGGTTATGCAAAAAAACAGAATTTGTGGTTTACGATTGGATTTGGAATAAATGGCCGAAATTCTTTTCAACTTAGATGTTCATACTTTGCCGCTCTGACAGTTATCTGCAAGTGCACTGTCTGCACTCATATTTATAGACTCCTATTCATGTCACATGACCTTAGTTAGCCAATCAATGCTTCTCCTTCTCAGGGCTAGCCATAGCGGTAACCGAGTCAACTGTTCAAACTGCATGGAAATATCCCTCTAAACACAAAATTTAGACAGAATTAAGTTGTCCTCTTCATGTCCGTGGTGTGCGTTTTTACTTTAAATCTTATTTGTATATTCATACCTATTACGTAGAACTGAACGAAACGGAAAAGTGAATTTCGATGCGAATCGAGCGAGAGTACAACGTACTGATGATGCGATGAGTCGTAATACTGTTACGAAGAGTCCGTATCAAATGCATACTATTTTCCACATTAAAGTAAGATAACAAGTTCTACATAACCAAGAACTTACAATAATGAAAAGTAACATTAGTTCTAACTTATTGTTCAACAAAAGTCTGACAAAAGAAAAGTGATTCTTCGGCCGGGTACATTGATTCCATCAATATCCTGCATCTCCGCTGTTTCGGTAACAAAACTGCAACGGATGGTTGAAGTCACTAATTTATGGACTAACATCATATTTCTGGCTTTGATATTCCAAAATCATGGAAGGTAAGATAATTCATTTCCTAAACTATTCATGAGAAATTCCAGCACGACACACGCATTGTCCAATATGGAAATGAATAGGGTACAATAACTGCTAACATGCGAACTTCTTTCCACTTAATGTTGATGTCCCAGGGCTTGTAGAACTGTTGCTATCATTACATGCATTCCTTGACGAATTCATTCATACTCGTGACAACAGCGTGACATTACGACGACCAGAGCAAGGTGTTATACTCACATTTAGTATAAAACACGGAGTACTCATTTATAAGAGATGCAGACGGCAATCTAAAAAATGGTGGGTGGGTGGCATACGTTCAGGAATGTTAGAAGTAATTCACACGTGGTAGATGCTTTCAGTCACAGATAAAAATTACATCATCATATATCCCAAAGTCTTGTAGGTCAAATATCATCTCACATCTCAACGTGTAACATCAAATAATTTTCACAATTTAAATGGACAATGTTCGTGTATGCAAAACTCCATTCACAATATCATTATTACAATATAGTGAACTGCATCATGTTGTTCTAACTTTGTTTCATGTTTTCACATGATCATTCTTAGTATTATTATTGAAAAAGGAATGTAATTCTTAATAGTGCCTAGTATTTTGGTTTGTTGAGTTAGGTATTACACCATCCCAACCTTATTTGGTGAACCTCCGGGTCACATACTCTGTTTATTGTTGATATCTTCGCGCTAATTCTTAAGTCTTTGGCTGACACCGGCTTTCAGGATTAATTTGCTCAGGAAGTCAGCGCTTCTTTCCCTCTTGTCAGCTGCTGCTTCACACATTTTCAATATTTTCTCCACTGTTGAGTCTTCTATAAATGAATTCCCAATAGCAATGGATCTTAAAGTCTGATAATTATAGTAACTTGCCTTCCTGTAAATCAGTTGTTCCTCTGTCGTTATTGGGACCGACGTACCATGGAGGGCCAGCATATTAAATTTGTCCAGTAAGACGCCTCTAAATAGGGATGATGGTGCTCGATTTTCAATGAAACTTTCCAAAATCATGGAGGCATACTCAAACTGGAGCAACTTCTGATCGGGGTTCATCGTTTTCCAATCCTTGGGTGGCCAAGGCAACATACTTGATCCTGTTGATATCTGGATGACTGCATCTTCCTCTCACTACCGTCTGGCAGATGGGAATCAGGGCATACAGCCCCATTCCAATAGGTTGGCAACCTTTGTTTTGTATGCCGATACAGGAAGAGGAGATGCTGTATAGAGTTTCCATGGCAATGACTGGTTGGTCCCTCTTCATGGACAGATCTAAGATGTTTTCATCATGCAGAGGTGTATCGCTTCTTGGTTCCGGTGACTGGGGAGATGATGTTCCTAAAATTGTAGGTCCTGCGGCAGCAGCAGCTGACAGGACTTGACTAGTTAGTACTGTGACAGGTGCTATGGAACATGGAGAGACAGCAGCTGACGGATTAGCAGATGAAGGGTCTTCAAATGGTTCTGGAGCCTTTGTCTTCTTTGCTGACATTGTACATGTTTCGAATGATTCTTTTCTATTACGGCCTAATTCAAAAGTGTACGGCATAAATCTCGTTATGGTTCTTAAGCTCTCCTTGGAAACCCCATGGAGACCGATGATCTCATCCTCTATATCTTCAGATGTTTCCTGGCTCCCGCCTCACTCTCGGAACGATCGACAACTGTCCGAGGTAACCGTCATCATCTTTCTTACCAGGCTGCATCCATCTCTTTCATCCCGACACCGGAGATCAACCTTGTGCCACACCTGGTTGATTTTATCAAAGACCTCCATCACTGAATTTGAAGCATCTATCTTGATATGATGGATAGTAAGTTCCCTTTTAATTTCTGGCCTTGATGGTGAGTAGGGAGATGCCGTCATGCCGTCGATATCATCTTCATAATCTGGTACAAACGCCTTTTCAGATGCACTTTGTCTCGATACTGTAGATATTGTATTCTGTTTGTGTTCCTTCCGAACAGGTAAGGAAGGGGCTTCAAGGGGTCGACTAGCTCCAGAGCTGTAGATAACTTCCCATTCTGTCTACCACTCAGTCCTGGAGTGGAAGGTATTCGGGCACTTTACCACCCAAATTAATATCTTCACCCTAGCTTGAACAGCTGTACTGCTCTCCTTGGGGGAAACACCAACAACTACAAGCGGTAGTCTCTCGGGTGAAGGGCCATCCTAAAACCATTCCCTTCTCCAAAGAATTCCGAACGTACATCATCTACAACTTTAGAATGTAACTGCATAACATGCTGCTTCAAGTCCATCATCCTGCGAAACACCTTTTAACACACCCAAAACATGTTTGTTTTTCTCTGGTAATAACATTCTTGTCTATCTGCCGCGAAACAGTACTGTTATTAAAATGCTGCTGCTTTCTCCCACCACAGTTCGCAACTTGAATAGCAGAATTCTTTCACATGCGAAACGTTATGTTCTATTTCTGCATCAGCACAGTTGTATTGCAGTAACTGGACACTTCACAATGCAGGTTTCTCTCGTACACTTATTTACAACCAGGGAGGACAGGGATCCAGTGATTTGGCGCACAGGTTCGTCAGATCTAGCTCAAACCGAGCAATCCTTGGTAGTGCTACCTTCTAGCGTTGACTCCTCAGAGTCAAACTAATTAAATATCCCCCTGCCTGCACGAAACCGTCCACCATCATGTAATAGTCACCTAGTCTTGGAATTTCTTTAGCTGATCTCTCAATTTCCCACTCTTGGCTCTTAATACCCGTCGAGAAAACTGAAATAATTTTAACACCCACATTGTTCCTGCTACTCATTATGCGATACGTCTACTTCTATGGGTAGAACCAAACTGGAATCTTCTTTCCTCTGTACTGCAATAGAAGGTCAACGTGATAAGCTTTTTGCTAGCTTTTCCTCGGTTTCTTAACTAAATAGGCTAAATCGTCTAACTTCTTTGTGATCAGATAAGGTCCTTTCCATGTGGAACGAACCTCTAATAGATTCCTACTTTTTTATCGGATTGTGCAGCCAAACTGCCTGACCAGCTTCAAATCATCTCTTCCTTACCATTAGATCATAGTATTTCTTCTGGTATTGGGAGATGACTTTAAGATGTGTACGAGCGATGTTATGTGATTCCTTCAACCTCAACTGAAAAATTTTGACATAGTCTGCACTTTCACTTTCAGTTCAGTCCAGGTTCTTCAACTCCGTCGGAGTGCCTATTGATGCCTTCATTGATAATGTAATTTCTTTTCCCAAAGTCATCATGTTTGGTGTAAATTCAGTGCTGGCGTTAACTGATGACCTATAGGCCATCATTACTTCTTGGAGATATTCATCCCAACTGTGCTGATTCTTTTCGCAATAGATTGAACGCATAGCTGTCAGAGTCCGATTGAATCTTTCAACAGTTCCATTCGCATGAGGATGCATGCTGGTGGCCCTTGTCTTCTTGATGCGACGAAGATCACGCATTTCTTGAAACATCTTTGACTGGAAGTTGGTAGCCTGATCAGAGTGTAGTTGAAGTGTTGTGCCACATCTACTAACAAAGCAGTCAATAAAAGCCTTTGCAATAGTCTGAGCTTCCTGATCTGGCAATGGATAAGCTTCCGTCCATTTTGTAAACAGGTCACACATGACAAGGATACATCTGTATCCATTTCTACTTTTAGGTAATGGAGCTAAAATATCCATTGCTACTCGCTCCATTGGCTCTCCAGCTAAATATTGATTCAGTGGTGCCCTCCGTGATATCTTCGGGGTTTTCTTTGCCACGCAGCTATAGCAGGTTGTGCAGTAGCTTTCTATCTCCATTCTCATATTTGCCTAGTAAAAGCTATGTTTGATTTTCTCAAGTGTCTTATCTGCACCCAGATGGCCAGCCGATGGAACGTCGTGAAAGTACTTGAGTATATCTGCCCTCATTTTTGTCGGGACAACAAGCTGGTAATAAGTGGTCTTGCCATCTTCACTTATCCATTTACAGTACAGCATGCCATCCTTCAGGTGTAGCCTAACCCAACTGCGCCATAACGTCTTCAGCTCTGCTGGACTGCCTGAGATATCTGACCACTCAGGTCTACCAGAACCTTCTTCAGGTGCAACCATGATGGGGCAATATTGGGATCCTGCAGCTGATCTTGACGTATTTCGTCGCTGGACCATCCCACCATAACACAATGAGTAGGTTTTCGACCAGACTCCTTATGTGTCTTCTGAGAGCGAGTTATGACCCTCACAAAGTCTAAATCGTTCTCTTGTACAGGGAAAGAATTCACATCAAAATTTTTCTTCTCACTGTTTTCGTTCGGAGAGACCTGAGCAACGTCGGAGGGAGTACCGGATAGCTGAGACTGTGGTGGTGACTCATTTTTGTAATTCAAGAGTTCAAAATCATCATTTGAGATGTCGTCAGATTCTTGTTGCCGCCGGCAAACAGCGCAAGGATTTCGGAATAATGCTTCTTACCAGCGCTATGAGTAACATGAAGATTGTAAGTGCCCAGTTCTTGCAGCCATATTGCAACTTGCTCTGTTGGACATTTCAAATTTTGTATCCAACTGGCTGCAGAATTATCCGTGCGTATGAGGACCTCTTGCCCATAAAGATAATGATGAAATTTCCGAAGTGCAGAGACTACAGCAAGCAATTCCTTTCTGGTCACACAGTATGAAACTTCATGCTTATTCAAGGCTTAGCTCATGTAAGCAATCACCCTTTCATGTCCATCTTGCTCTTGGGAACGTGCAGCTCCAACTGCATATTTACTAGCATCAGTGTCTAAAATAAAGCGAAGCCCAGGTTGTGGATAAGCAAGGATTAGAGTACTGGTTACGGCTAGTTTTAAAGCATCAAAGGATGCCTAGCACTCCTTCGTCCAAGCAAACTTGATGCTTTTTTCACACAACTTATGGAAAGGTCTGGCAGTATCAACAAAGTTCTTCACAAACCGTCTGTAATAAGAGCATAAAGCTAAGAAGCTGCGAACTTGCTTAGGATTTTTTTTGGATGCGTACACTCCTGAACAGCTGAAATTTTATGTGGGTCAGTATGCACGCCATCTTCCGGAACGATATGGCCTAAACATTTTGCACTGCGCTGGAAGAAGATACATTTCGATGATTTCAGCTACAGATTTGACTCCAATAGTCTCTTGAAAATGTGTTACAAGTGTCCCAAACTCTGAGAAAAGGAAATTGCTGGTGCGAGAATGTCGTCCATGCATATCAAGCATTCCTTCCACTGCAATCCCCTTAATAGATCTTCCATTAAGCTTTCAAATGTTGAAGGGCTTCCAGCAAGTTCAAATGGTATTACAGTAAATTGGTATAGGCCAAGGCCTGTTGCAAACGCCGTTTTCCCTTTATCGTTTGGGTCGAAGCCAATATGTAAGAATCCTGAGTTGAGATCCAGACAATGCAACAGTTTTGATCCACTTAACGCGTCCAGGCATTCATCAACTTTCGGTAATGGGTAAGCCTCATTGACAGTTACATCATTCAGTTTTCTACTGTCTAGGCAGAAGCGTGTTGATCCATCTTTCTTGGTAACCAAAACCACATAGGAAGCCCATGGGCTATTTGATGGCTCAATAATTTTCTGTTCCAGCATTTTCTGTATCTCTTGTTCCTCGACTTCTCGTCCCCAACTGGTTTCTTCTTGGTGGTTGGCGTATAGAGGCGGTGTGAAGGGTATTGATGCGTTGTAAGACTCTGTCAGTGCCCCCTAGATCATCTTTTGATTTGGAGAAAACATCTTGATACTTAATGAGTAGTTCCAAGAAGGCTTCTTTTTCATCATTACTCAAATGTTTGAAACTTCTTTGCAACAAGTCTTCTAGATGCCCAGGCACCTTGTCTGGAGCATCATCTGCATTGTGCGTACGAACTGCAACACATCTCTGTTCTGTCGTTTCTTCTGTGTATACTGATTCACAATAACCCAGCTTCATATCTGGCTATACACTAACATCCGAGTCATTTTCGTTGAAGACCTGCAGCACGTTGTATTCCCTTCTTGTGTCAATAACGCCTTGAACAATAAATAAATGTTCTTTTTAAAAGAACTCTGTTTGATTCAACAAGTCCAATGTCCGAAACGTGTTCCATTCCTGGTATCATGACTGGTAGCCACATGTAGGAGTTAGGAGGAAGAGTAATCATACATTTTGCAACAACTCTACATGACATTGAAACCTCTCCCCCAATCTAACATTGTATATCCGCATAATCTGTCTGAATGTTCAAGTTCTTGTTGTCAATTTTACTGGCAAAGGTGATCATGAAAACTTGTCTAAGGATACCTTCGGGCATAATGTCACAAACAATCACAGTCTGTGCGAATGGAACACCACCAAACACAATATTCAGTAGGACTTGTCCGTAAACTTGTAAATGTTGACTATTTACTCCCTGAACTTCTTGTGGTGGAACCACACGAGCGGGTCGTTTTACAAAAGGTATCTTTTGAAACATAGAGTGCGACAAAAGAGAATTGGAGCCACCATCAACAAGAAACTTTGCCTCGACGCCTAAAATACTTCCAGCTGTATAAAGTCAATTGTCCCATTTTCCTATAACTTCTACAACCTGACCTAAACGTTTGTTTTCTACAGTTTTATCCTTAGTCTCCTCGGTCAAATCATATTCTTTAGGCCATTTTCCTTCCATCAACCCCTGGCCTAATGAGCTGACGCTTTGATGTTTCCCAGCTGTTTATACTGGATCTGCTGAGTATTCGCTCCTTTGTATGTAGAATTTCCAGCTTCCATCTGACTTTGACACTTTTGGCAAATTGGGCATTTACGGAACAAGTGATCTGGAATCCTGCAGATAAAGCAAGATCTGCTTTTAAATGGTTGAGTTTGAGGCTTCGTCTCCCATCTAGATTTATTGTTCTTTTCAATTTTATCTAGCTTTTCCAATTACTGCTTCATATTTAATCATGAAATTGCTTTGAATAATTGGTTCAGTGCAATAGCTTCTTGTGCAACTGCGCCCAAGCTGGAATAAGCCTTTTGTGCAATCTGACGAAGACGGTCCCCATGTACGGCGATGGAATAACCAGGTTGACCTTTACTTGCTTCAAATCTTTAAAGCCATCGGTTTCGCTGACGGATACTTCCGAACCTTTGCCCAAGTTTCCCTACCAGAGATGAATATGACTGTTTCTCCTCAAAAGAGAGACTGATGTAGAAAGTACATGCAGCACCCCTAAGGCTTGCACTAACGGCCAGAATTTTGTCACGGTCACTCCATCGTCCGAGCTCTGTGCAATTCTCAGCCTTTGATCCCGCTATATGGTGTCGGCTACACTGACGGACGTGAATGAAAATAAAATCTCTCAACATCCTTAAAGTCTTCTTTTATATTGTTTGTGGCATGCTCATGCCCTTCTCTTTCTATAGCAATATCTTAACGAGAATCTTTCCTTCCGTCGCCAGGACCCTCATCGCACATAAGAGTCCCTTACCAGCCTCAGATTCACCTATGTCAACTCCAAATAGAACTTCAGGATCAGGAGAATCAGCCATTTTTTTCTTGAAATTTTACACGTGTATACAGTAATTTACAAGTGTCACTGTCCACCACACTTGCGGTCCAAATTTATGCTGGTCTCTTTAGGTTCGAATCCTGGATCGAAAATATATTTTTACCATCCCACCGCGCGCCACCAAAAAGTTGTAACACCCCGTGTGTTATATCGAAAAGAAAAGAGTTTAGGACGTAAAAATGATTTTCATTAAATAATAAGGGTGAGATAGAACATACTTTTCAATCCCGCATAGTGACTTTACATAAACACAGTGTCTGTCACAACACTATCAACTTCTGATAATATAGAGCAGATTTCTTTGTCTAATTGCCAAAAGACAACGTTATAATATACCATATTATGGTGAAATTATTTCTATTATCAAATTCCTGTGTATATTAACAGCTAAATTTATTAGATTGACTGTAACACATTCTGTCATAGTAGCGTGAGCAGAATGAAAAAAAATAATTTTAGTACTAGTGTACCTGAGCAGTGTGGTGGGAAATAGCAGAGGCTTTATAAACAATTATATAATAATTATAAAGCATTTAAATCGATTTAAAATTTCCTATAACAATCTGTCTTAGTTTTGAGATTTCATGCTGTCAAAGTTAATGTCGGTTATGCAAAAAAACAGAATTTGTGGTTTTCGATTGGATTTGGAATAAATGGCCGAAATTCTTTTCTACTTAGATGTTCATACTTTGCCGCTCTGACAGCTGTCTGCCAGTGTACTGTTTGCAGTTAAAATTATAGACTCCTATTCACGTCACATGACCTTAGGTAGCCAATCAATGTTTCTCCTTCTCGGGGCTAGCCGTGGCGGTAACCGAGTCAACTGTTCAAACTGCATGAAAATATCCCTATGAACACAAAATTTAGACAGAATTAAGTTGTCCTCTTCATGTCCGTGGAGTGCGTTTTTACTTTAAATCTTATTTGTATATTCGTACCTATGATTACGCAGAACTGAACGAAACGGAAAAGTGAATTTCGATGCGAATCGAGCGAGAGTACAACGTACTGATGATGCGATGAGTCGTAATACGGTTAGAAATAGTCACTATCAAATGCATACTGTTTTGCACATTAAAGTAAAATAACAAGTCCTACATAACTAAGAACTTACAATAATGAAAAGTAACATTACTTCTAACATATTGTTCAACAAAAGTGTGACAAGAGAAATATGATTCTTCGGCCGGGTACATTGATTTCATCACTATCCTGCATCTCCGCTGTTTCGGTAACAAAACCGCACCGGATGGTTGAAGTCACTAATTTATGGACTAACATCATATTTCTGACTTTGATATTCCAAAATCATGGAAGGTAAGATAATTCATTTCCTAAACTATTCATGAGAAATTCCAGAACGACACACGCATTGTCCAACATGGAACTAAATAGGGCACAGTAACTGTTAACATGCGAACCTCTTTCCACTTAATGTTGATGTCCCAGGGCTTGTAGAACTGTTGATGTCTTTAGATGAATTCCTTGACGAATTCATTCATACTCGTGACAACAGCGTGACATTAGGAGGACCGGGGCAAGGTTTTATACTCACAATTAGTATAAAACACAGAGTAGACATTTATAACAGATGCAGACGGCAATCTAAACAATGGTGGGTGGGTGCATACGTTCAGGAATGGAAGAAGTAATTCACACGTGGTAGATGTTTTCAGCGACAGATAAAATGACATGATCATATATGCCAAAGTCTCGTCGGTCAAAACATCATCTCACATCTCAACGTTTAAAATCAAATAATCTTCACACATTAAATGGACAATGTTTGTGCATGCAAAACTCCATTCACAATACCATTAAGATATTACAATATAGTGAACTGCATCATCTTTTTCTGACTTTGTTCATGTTTTTGCATTATCATTATGTATATCACTATTGAAAAAGGAATGTAGTTCTTAATAGTGCCTAGAATTTTGACTTGTTGAGTTAGGTATTACAATATTCTTATCATTACTGTGTATTCTAACATAATATCAGTCATCTGCCAACAATTTTTATTGTAAAAAAAAATGGTTTCGAAAGTAGAAAGCAATAAGTTAGCTTACGCGTTTTATATCAATTTCAAAATTGGTCTTTCATTATCAAGTTCGTGATCAAATTAAAGTAGATTACAAGGAATGTTTGTATAGGAGGCTAAAATCAAAATACCTTGTTGGAAATCACGATTCTTTATTTTCTGCATTAATTACCTTGTAGATGGTATGAAATAATTAGTTCATTCTGTGCAAGCATTGTGATCTGTTTTCTACCTGTCTGTTAAATGCTTACATATATTTTTTGCAGATGTTTTGTAGTTGGAAGAGTGGATGGTGTTGAGTTATTGTGTTACAATTTGTGCTTACAAAACTGACATCCAATGTTTGGATGATGGTGGATTTGTTTCATAATTCAAAACTTATTGCGAACTTCAAACATATTTCGATTTGCTAGATACCTAATGTAGGGCGGGATGATAATAAGTATTTCTTTCAGCACATGTAAAGGAAACGCGATCATAAATAGCTAACAGATTATTATATCCCTGAAGCAGAATATCGTAGGTAAATGATAAAGGAACAACAAGTTGTGGAAAATGTTTTGGCTTTCAGTTAGTTGCCTTTTTAAATAGGTAATCAATAGGAAATATAATTTTTATTGATTTTATTGCAATTTTAAACTAAAAATCCAGGTAAATACCAGCCATGCATAGGAAATGTGGTGTAGAAGATCTTCATTCTGCCAAATATATAAAATCATTTTCAAAAGCGTTTATAGTTTCTCACTTCTTTCCATAAATTTCTTTTCTATGCTTTAAGATCTGAATAGTTCAATATATACTAAAATTTTGAATTTTTCACACTTAATTGAGCAACAAGTTTTAATAGACACATATTTTCGGACTTGGAAACAATTTTTGCTATATAATTTTATCTTATTTTAAAAAAATTTCAAGATCTGTAAAGCTTTTGAGAGTGTACTGCTGTTGAAATCGTAAACATGCAATGTAATCAGAAAATGTACGTTTCTACTTTATACATCAACATTTTCGATTATGTTTTTACTGTAATTTATGGCACAGTCAGCATTATCGATAAAATGTCAAACTTTCACCGGTCTCAGCTTTTATATTTTACTAAGATTGCATTTTGTAAAATTTTTTTCTGATTTTATAAAATAAAAATGAAACTTATTTAGATAATCTATAACTTGGATGACAAAATTTATGTGATATTTACTGAGCTCACCAAACTGGACTTGCTTATATGTGGTGTTATTACACGGACAATTCTGAGGAACGATGTTGCAGCTCAGACAAGTACTTCCAAAAATTTTATGACTGAGTCAACCACTGGCACATAACACGGTTTTTCATTAGACAGTTTTCAATACAAAAGTTGTCGTTAAGACACGTCACCAATATTAATAACAATAAATCTCTCGGGTTGTTTTAATGTTTATTTCTCTCTTCATATCCGATAAAGTTTCCACACAGTGATTTGAACGAAGTCACTGTCACTGTGTCTTCAACAAATTACATGTCTGCTTTGCATTGCCCTAGTCCTGTCCATTAAAAATCCCGAGGATTGGCATTATCGATTTTCCACTCAATTACATTTATCAATTTGAAATCATAAATGTTCCTATATTTAGCACCTTTTGTGTCATTTGGATGTTCAAATAATTTGTGCAAAACAATAGCACACCATGTCGCTGTAAAACGACACAATGGGTCGGGTCCAACATAAGCGACACACACTCAACAGCCGGCTCCAGAATGTGCCACTACCATATCTATCATTTCAATTCAGCAGCCAGCAGCGAAAATCGTATAGGATTCAATATAACGGATAATAAAATAAAATTTGAAGAAAAAGAAAATCTACAAAGAATGAATATAAACATGGCTATTAGATCTTTAAGGATAGTCTCGCCATACCGTGATCAAGGTTACTAGAACAGTTCAATGCACACACGAGAATAATTCTTGTGTTCCTCGCTTGATAATAAAGTACTAATATCGCTATAAGACAGTAGCTTTTCAAGGACACTGAGTACTGGTGCTCAAATAACCGTCGCCATATTTGAATTTTTACATTGGAAACACACCCGTTTTTGTGACACTGTTGACTTTTCTATTGTCAGTACACATGTAAAATATATTATCTACTTTAAGCACAAGATTACATGGTGAACTCCGCTTAATTTTATCTGGTTCTATAAAATCATTCCATAGTAAATAATGAATTTCCTTTCTAAATATTTCTGCTTGAGGTATGGGCATAAGAGCCAGGACTCGATCACCAGACTGAAAACTCCCTTCCTTTGTATTTCTGTCATACCTTAATTTCATTTTGACTGAGTAGAACGATGATTAGTTCTTTCTAGTTTACAAGCATTAGACAACTTCTATTTTAAACCAGAGATGTAGTCAAATTAAACTAATATCTGAATCGTAATTTGAAAGAAGTTTCTGTTGTAATAACCTAATGCTCCACGGACAGTATGTCCAGAAACCAGTTCAAAGAAATAGAAACCAATGATTATTCGCTGATTCCGTAACAGCAGAAAACTTAAGAAAGCCATTAGAACAAATGTGTAAATAGGTTTAAAAATTAAAACAAACAACAACAAAACAAAGTACAGGAAAACAGCTGATGTGCTATGATTTTCTTTCATTTAATCCACCAGTTTTATATTTGCATTGATTTTATAATTTTACATGTATGTTCTACGATTTCTCTTGTTCCACCATAATTAAGGACACTCTGCACACAATCTACCACAAGGCATAATCTTTAAGCAGGAGCAAAATAGGCACTATTAGCCAACTGTCATATAAAGCATCAGAGTTAATGTAGCTCTGTACTGAGATAATCACACACGATAATATGAAAAAGCAATGACCCAAATCTTTCTTTTTCTCAGAAGGTTTCGCTCTACAGTTTTGTACTTCGAACGTGGTCAGCTTTATGAACATAAAAGAATATCCCAGGTTTACCTCACTGGGTATCCTGGTAATTTCACATCGACCTAATATATCCCTGGCATCATTACAATAATGTTTACTTCCTTTTAATTTCGAACAGCATTGATGAGTGTAGTTTGGGGTAATGAATATACGCCTTGCACTTTCATGAGATGTGTATTTCTCAAAACAAAACAAAATGGGAAGTTATATTAGAATCGGACTTTCAAATAAAGACCTCAGTTATATTGTTAAGGCGCACAATAATCACATTGACCTCAGCAACGGCCGTCTAACTATTAATGAAATTCATTTGAACAATCCAGCTGAGAAAAAAATGTTAAGCTAGCTTGTTAAATTTTCATTTTTTTTGATGTTCTCAACCATGGACGATATAGTCATACAAAAAATATGCTAAAAAGCTATTAAAAAAAAAATTAAAAAAAAGGCTGTGGTTCAATCCCCTTCGAGTGGCTCAGCTCTCTGATGTTCCTTACTACTGATTCTAAACTTGGTAAAAATAAGAGTGAACGATGGGATAGAAATTATGCAATACTTTCGGGAGAGATTAGTCTAAAAGACTACAGATTTTGTAAGGTCACAAAGAAAAATGCAGATAATCTTTTTTTTTAAAGAATCCAATTTAATAAACCAAAATATAAAAGTTTTTAAATACTTGAACTTAGATTCGACAATAGAAAATTCTTTTTTTTAAAAATATTCATACTAATAATATTACAAAAAATAATAATTATTATTATTATTATTATTATTATTATTATTATTACAAATGAAAAAAAAAATGTTTAACGTAATAGTTGACTGACAGTTGCCGAGCTAACATTGCAGATAAGGATAAAACAATCTATTCAAGAAAATCCATCTTGTATGATATGAAAATGTTCATAAAATCAACACATGCCACAAACCGCCCCCCCCCCCTCAAAAAAACAATCTGGGGCGCATTTGGCACTTGTGAGTAGAAATGGGGTTCATCATCGATCATATATTTTTGTTACTTTAATTCAGATGAATTCTAAAAATAAATTTGTTTTCTTTAGTCATTATTAAGGTACCGATATAGATGAACAACAAATTTTACGTAAACAAATTTTCAGAACGGAGCTAAAACGCGTCCAACAGCTATCTCGAACAACGGAATTTACGTGTTGCTAATCCGATTCGTGTCCCATGGCAACGCACGAGGTACAATCGCAGTCCCATAATTCATGACAAACAATCGAGCTGCCTTACAATACCTGAGTTAGCAACAAGTAACGACTACGGCGATATTAGCGGAAAATGGGCTGTTTTGAAGTCTGTTTTAGGGGCATTGGAAAATCGGTAAGTACCGAAAAACAAAGTTTCAAACATAAATGTTAGCATTACTATTGCGGTTCCCTTGAAGGACGCAATGGATGATGACATTTATTCGCAAAAATGCAGACAATGCAAAGCAACGTCACAGCCGAGTTTAAAAAACAACCAAAAACATCAACATCAACAACAGTGGGAGATGACATTATAGCGATTGCAACTGACAAGATAAACTAAACCCAATTCAATCGAATTCAATGGAAGGGACCCTCCATGGCAGAGGTTGCAGGTTTAACGAGGGGGGGGGGAAGGGGCCGGGAGAATTGAGCGCGATAGGTGAACGGGACGAGTCTCCTATATACCAGTATTTGTTAAATGAGAAAATACAATCTTATTGTCAAAATATTGGTTTCACAGTTTTATGTTATCTAGGCAATTATTTATTCGCTATTAAAAACAGCGCAGCCTTCCTCAACTCACCCCCACGCCTGACGGCACAAATAAAAGCCAATTGTATATTATGTTGATCAAACGTGTCTCCAGATATCATGCCCGGGATTGTAATTATTTAAAATTGACTTAGCATTTCCTTTTTTCAAGATCTGAACACTGATCTTCACAGACCAGGAGTGGTGGGCGTGGTGAATGGTGAAGATGAAGTATAGTATTTAATAAGCTGGAAAAAATGAATTCGAAGTCGCTATTGGGACTCAGTACGTCGAATATCTACAGCAATATAAGCAATATGAAAAATGTATACATCTCGTGGTATACCAATGATACGGCGTAGATACTATGCATATATTCTATATTTATACCACATACATTAAAAATAGCAATGCTTTTAAATTTTGGTATCAAGCAATTTAATATACCAGCCGTATGCTATATCAAATTGTGATCTGCTCATTCTACATTAATACCCGTAAATAACATTGCTTCAGCTGTATGCTATAACTTCTATAGATCAATGATGAATTTCCTCTTATTAACCTTTAGCGACGAAAGAAGATAACGATACAAAATTATTAAGCCCCGCTCTTTAAATGAATTTAACATGGTAAACAATATACTTGCAATCCTTTCTGCTTTCCATACTCTCTCTCTCTCTCTCTCTCTCTCTCTCTCTCACACACACACACAAACACACACACACACACACACACACACACAGAGTCTCTCTGTCCCCCTCTCATGGACAAGTGGAAAATACGCAGAAATCTTAGAGTGAGAGAGAAAGATAATTTCGGTGTGATGAGACCCTTTCAACTAAAATTACACCAAGTAACGTACAAATCCCTGGGTAGTCGTAACGGCATTTGCACACTTTCTCTGGCAGTTATCTACAGTGTTCATAATATCAAAGATACAAAGTTGCAATAGCGTTGTCGATACTATAAAGCATATCTCTTGGTTTCGAGGCACACATATAGTGTGGTCTATTTAATACATGGGCAGAAGGGGTATTCTTAAAACTATAATAAGGTTCTAAAAATCGATCTTTTTTTCTTTTCAAATATGAAAATGCCCGAAGACCGCCCCCAAACTTCCCCCTTTATCTCACTGTGTTGGTAAGGTACAAGACTAATAGAACAACAGAGTAACATAGGGATTGACAATAACTAAAATTTCCTTGTATTAATTCTTCCTTAACTCCCAAACAAAATCTCTCTCTCTCTCTCTCTCTCTCTCTCTCTCTCTCTCTCTCTCTCATATTCGCAATATTATTCAAAACACGACATTTGAATCAGAATTCATACTATCAACTTGAATGTGGTGGTATTATTTGTAATATACCTTGTACAACTAAGGAGATACCTAATAATTCACGTCTATATATTAATTTTCATAATGCATCCTACAACCCCAATCTTCTAAGTTTCTGAGCTTTATTTTAATAAAGTTTTATCTATATGGACTTTGATTAAGCACTAATTTAGTTTTATTTATATGGACTTGGATTAAACACTAATTTAATACATTCATATAATGTGCAATGGAATCAGTATCGGTGTGGAAAATAGTAACGAATCTTGTGAAGAATCAAGACTTATTTTCACTCGGTGCTGGAAGTCAAGACTTGACAGGAAGCAAGGAAATGAGAGAGGGTATGATATTGGTCCTTAAGGGTGCTCAATATATTTGTGCATAGGAACAGAGAGTGTTATGTTAGAAAAGGTCAAAAGTTTGGGGTTGAATCGATGGAAGAGGGGTTATATCATGAACATAAAATCGAGAACAATTTGACAATGTTTAATGAATTGTAAAAATAAATAAATATATAAGTAAATAAGAGCTATAGTTATTGTGTACAACCAGATTCCGTAATTCTAACACAACAAATTGAAGGGGGGAGGCTGTCAGGTGTGGTGGGAGACAACTGTTACAATCTATTTTTGTTGGAATCAATCAAATATTCTTGTTTATTTGATATTGTAATGTGCTATTTTTCAAGATCCAAAATGTACTAACTCGACACTCGGCATTTCTCTGTCACACTGAATTTTGGCGTCGACTGTTACTCGTCAGTTGTCTGACCTACAATGACAGCGCTCCTCTTTTATAACCTTCCACAGACACCACGTGAAACAATTCAACCAATCGCTGAATGCACGGCAACAAATGTAACCAATCAATGTCTTCTATGGTGTGCAGCGTAGTGTATTGTAAACAATACAGTTTTGCATGGTATACAATGTCAACATTACAAATACATAAATTACATAACAACAAGTAACATAACAACAAGTATTGAATGCTGTAGGACATGTCTATGAAACGAATAAGAACATTTTATGAGCTAAGTTTATGTGAAATTAAACTTTATGCTGATAACTTAAGTCTTGAATAATTTAAATGATTCATATAGACGCGGGCTCTGCACTTGATGTAGACAACCGCTATTATCACATCAAAACATGAATTGCATATATCTATACAACGGGATTTCAATGATGTTAACACTAAAACATGCAAATTACTTTCTTATCAGTACCCTACTATTATTAGAGAGAATAACTGCAAATGCGAAAGTATAGAATCTCTTAATACGAAACTCTCATGCTAATCCAAAATGGCGGACATCGTGATACAAGGATATATATGGCTTTTTCTCATGATTTTGTGGGCATTTTACATAAATTACAAATTGTAATAGCATAAGAATATAACATGTCTAGCATATAAGCTAAACAGTATACTCTGAAAACTTTTTCACAGACTTTCAAAGACGTTTTACCGAAAGAATCTGTATCTCGAAAATAGGATACACATGTTAAGATTGGTTGCCAAGATTGGCTGCTAGTTTGCCAGTCCAGAGACATTGAACATAATAATAACTGCTATGCTTTGTAAGTGAACATTATAATTCATATTCATATGTACCATATTTATAAAAACAAACTTAATAGAAGCAAAGACTGAAAATAGTATTCGAGTCATTATGACTCTAGCTATGGTCATTACAATAAGAGAGATTTATTTTGACCTCAGCATTTATTATTCTCTTTGCATATTTAAATCTTTATTATTGATACACGACTCCATAACTGTATGGATATTGATTCACATATTAAAATTAGCTGTAGCAAAATTCCCTAATCATGGTATATTTCCAGTGTGCTCAGTTAATCCGCAGACTGCAAAGAACGAAGGCAAAGGGAAAGCTGGCTCGTGCGGGAACCAATGACGTACGTAAGTACACGGCAGTTAACATTTCCAGCATGGTGAATAAAACAGTAATGTTTAAATTTAAAACATGACTATGTGATGTCTGTAAATTCTCCATTTACAATAACATGAACATTGCCATACAGAGCTAGCAATCAACTATAATTTGCACATCTGAAGTAATATGAAGCTTGCGGCAGTAGTCCATATACTAAAAAGTCTACATAATTGGTACCCTGATAATTGCAGCTAAACCTTAATAGGTACTTAACGCACTTCTTCGCACCCCAACGTTTCAGACTTTGCGCGAAGACCTATTCCTGCTTCCTCTCTCCATCTGAATTTTTGCTTGTGATTTTTAAAGTATAGTTTATGTTTGTTTTAAGATGCAGACAACAAAATACTTTAAACCAGGTCAAACTGAGTCTTTCATTGATGTGAATGATTAGAGTAACTGATCTTTGAATTATCAACATTTTACTGTTTGTAGACTGACACATACAGTTTTAGGTAGGCTAATGTTTGTTGTGAGATAGCCTTCAGCACAACTCAGGGCCTCAGAATAATACATGCTTAATTTTTCTAACAGCTACATCTGATCCTATAAAAGAGTCCACACAACCCACTCTAGCTTCGGTGATGGATGCAGAGTTGCCAGGCGCTTCTGACAGAGAAGTCACCACCTCCGAGGCGCTCAATCGTGAGTAGTTCAATGGTTAATGTGTTTAGCAGCCACCAAACAAAAATAGTACAAGAGAAATCCAAGTGTAAGAAGTAACTCAAATGACTGATGAGTGCTAAACGCAGATGATATAATTCATTAATCGCTTGGTTGTATTCATCATATTATGCGGGTTTATGACAGAAATTACTGTTTAGCAGAATTTACTTACTACTTTTAAGATTAAATTAAAGTACACATTCATGACATTGGATTCAATTCCGTATGCTTAGCAAAGTTAAATTCATTAAACATCTCTCCATATCTAAAAGTGTTCATAATTTCATCAGCAAAGGTTTTTGTGCCAACATCTGATATACTTTCGTTGTTGCAGAGGTAGTCAACGAATGTTTGGCATATGAAATCCACAAAATCAGAGCACTGGGCCAGATAGAGGACGACGCATTGACTGATGACTTGATTCATGGCAATGCTACCCTTGACCAGATTTCTAAGTGTAAGTTCTCTTCTTTATGGAAATTCAGATTGTATTGTAAGTCACAGTCCTAACCGTGTTCGTGTAGTTTTTTCCCCACACTGTAACTCGTGCACCATATATTGATAAGAATATTTTGTGACGGTTTCTTCAAGCTATTTTATATTAACAGCCGCTTTTAATATTTTGTTCTTAAATAAATTAACTAACACCAGATTAAACAGATTATCCGAGCATCTATTTAAATAGCAAAACATTAATGGGGGATTTCCCGTAACCACAACATGTGACTTCAACCGAAGTAAACATGAATTTGTAGATCGCAATGCATTTCAGCTTGACAGATTATCATGAACTTTTTACACTTTTAGCTTAGGGTGTTTGCAAGCAGAAACTAAATGAACTGCCTAGGAAAGACTGCTAAACAGACCCCAGAAATTAAAATGTGAGTATATGAATCTTCAACAGAGCAAATTTGCTTTTCGAGATTTTATTTCAGATTTTCAAATATAGATATTGCTCTAGTTCTGAGGGCAGTGTTGGTGCCTTCAACACTGAGATTTTGTTTTAATGAATCTGTCTGTTTCTATTTAAAGTCATATACTGTAATCTACAATATATTAAACTTGGCCAGATCTTCTTGAACTAACGTCAAGAACATTGATTCCTATTGTTGTTGTCAGGTTGAGGACTGAGACCACTTGTCAAGTGGGAGCCGACAAAAAAAAGTTGGTTGAACAGTCAAAATGTAATGTGCTATGTTCGTTTTTCCAAGATTAACTCGAGACGTTCGAGTGGAAGTAATCAGGGACATCTAAAATAGTGAACTTGGTTTCGGCAAGAATCCCAAAACAGGTCACGCAAAGATGGCCAATTTTGTGGAATGCTTCGTTTTGTATTTATTAAGGTCTTACCTAGAGAAGAAAATTAAAACCTTTCATTTTAGTTTCAATGGTTTAAGCACCATTGGTACTTTCCATTTTCCACTAATCAAAATGACATCCAGAGACTAGGCTCTGAGCATGTGTTTTTACCATTATCGAGTCTGGAGTTTGAGTTGAGTTTTGAAACTAAAGATAGCAACAAAGATAATATCATATACAATACTGACAGGATGACAGCTGGAATTAACACAAACATAAGATCAGATGAAAGAAATTATTTGCGAAATATAAAACAATCAGTCTCAAAATTTCAAAATTCCGTTAAAAAATAGCAAAGTACATAACATGGCCTGAAAATCTAATTGGATAAATTTGCATGTGAATACAAAGAGCATATACTATTTTTTCGCCTCTAATGGTGATTGTTAATCGTGCTAACAAGGATTTGCTTTTAAAAAAAGTCCAAACAGTTCAAAAATGTTTCGAAAAGCAAGGATTTGCCGCAATGGGCTAAAATGTGGTCACGTCATTTACATATAGATACAAATAGGCCACTCAAATTACATTTGTCTATCTCAGGTAGTTAAGGCATCATAAACTAAACAACGTATTTGTCAAAAGAGTACAGACCAAAGGATATGAGTTCGAATCCTACCAGTGAATCACTGCTGGAGTATTAATTATTGTATTGACCTGAAATGTATGGACGGAAGGAATACTGATGTACTGATAAACACCACCAAATCAAGCATAAAAGTAGGCTTGTGTACGTAACGTTCATTCAATATCCAAATCATACACATGCTGAATATACATACCGATATTACCACCCCAGCCCGCTTTACTGTTTTTGTTTCAAGCATACCAGGTCTTATTTAATTCATCATTTATTTCACGTTGTGAATGAAATGAACATACAAGACATCATTCAACGTATATTATTACATTTTAAATCCCTACATGCAAGTATGGCCACTGTTCTTCATCCGCCATGTTCCATAAACGTTTTTTCTTTACTATCAAAAGTCCTATCTTAATTTTTGGTAAGTTTATCTTCTTTTCAAACAGATCATGTCTCCTAAATTTGCAGGAATTCCTTATATTTTTCTGCACAGAAAACAACATATCCAGGATTGCAAAAAAATACGGAAGCGTATAATGTCAAAGGATAAAACAAAATGATTGCATAATAATGATAATGTCATGGCCATCTTTTCGTATTAAAAAAGTAGGATGCGGCTAATTTCAAAGACAACGGTAGGAAATTGTTGTGTTTTTCATCACACGCTGACTTATCAGTGACGACATTTTAGTGCTAACCGATGGCAAAAGTCATTTTTTTTCAAGAATATTTTCTCAGTAATCTTCAAAGTGGGGTGAAGTCTTTAGGAAATTTATTCCATCTGTTTCATAAACTTTGTCATCTTGTCAATTGTCATATTATTTTAATACTTGTAAACGTCACGGCATGTTGACTTTTTATTTCTCACTGACAATTTCTCATTGTACATGATTTTAAATGAAACTGATTTAGTAATAATCTTCTCTATCTTTTTCAGATTTTAGTGCAACAACATGTCTACCTCTATTTTGTTTCCTTTTCTACATTCAGATAGAATATTAATAGCTTTTTGTTTCTTTTCTTTACTCTCCTTTATTTCCTCTTCCACAAACTGATGATATCTATGTACTGACTGTTTAGTGCATGTTTTGTTTGCAATAATTCAGTTTTTGGCCTATTATTGGTTTTGATCGTATTGTTTAATGGTTGTATTTATTCAAGTAAAGAGGCTAAATTCTGATTATTTGCTAGGTATATTATGTACAATAAATTTGTTTTGTGAATTAAGTGTAACTAATGTTCTAATGAACCACAATATGTTCATTTAGATTTCTTTATTGTGATATTATTATAACCTGGCATGTTAACTTATATAAAGTCTAAATCAGACAAAAGTATTTACTTACCGCAAGTTTATTCTTATCCATTAGTTTCCTATGAATGGTTGTTTTATCCTTCTAGACTTTCATTTGAAAATGATCATAGAAGAAGTTTAAAAAATAACCACAAATTATTCCATGATATACTCAACACCAAACATGATCTTTATCATCAGTAATGTTCGAGAAGCTTTAGAGCTGGTTCCAATCTTTTAAAGCAAATTGTAACACCCCGTGTGTTATATCGAAAAGACCAGAGATCAGGATGTAAAAATGATTTTTATTAAATAATAAGGGTGAGATAGAAAATGCTTTTCAATCGCGCATAGTGACTTTACATAAACAGTGTCTGTCATAACACTATCAACTGGTGATAATATACAGCAAACTTCTTTGCCTAAATGCCAAAAGACAACGTTATAATACACCATATTATGGAGAAATTATTTCTATTATTCAATGTCTCTCTATATTAACACCTAAATTTATTATATTGACTGTAACACATTCTGTCATAGTAGCGTGATCTCAATGGAAAAAAAATAATTTTAGTACGAGTGTACTTGAGCAGTGTGGTGGGAGATAGCAGCGTCTTTATAAAGAATTATATAATGATTATAAAGCATTTCAATTCAATACCAATCATGTAATAAATCGATTTAAAATTTCTTACAAAAATTTGATTGAGTTTTGAGAATTTATACTCTCAAAGTTAATGTCGGTTGTCTTAAAAAAATATAATTTGTGGTTTCCGATTAGATTTGGAACATATGGCCGAAATTCTTTTCTGCCTAGATGTTCATACTTTGCCGCTCTGACAGCTGTCTGCCAGTGCACTGTCTGCACTCATATTTATAGACTCCTATTCACGTCACATGACCTTAGTTTGCCAATCAATGTTTCTCCTCAGGGCTAGCCGTGGCGGTAACCAAGTCAATTGTTCAAACTGCATGGAAATATCCCTATGAACACATAACTTAGAATTAAGTTGTCCTCTTAATGTCCGTGGTGTGCGTTTTTACTTTAAATCTTATTTGTATATTCATACCTATGATTACGTAGAACTGAACGAAACGGAAAAGTGAATTTTGATGCGAATAGGACGAGAGTACAGCGTCCTGATGATGCAATGAGTCGTAACACGATTATAAATGGTCCCTATCAAATGCATATAATTTTGCACATTAAAGGAAAATAACAAGTTCTACGTACCCAATAAATTACAATAGTGAACAGTAACATTAGTTCTAACTTACTGTTCAACAAAAGTCTGACAAGAGAAATGTGATTCTTTGGCCGGGTACATTGATTCCATCGCTATCCTGCATCTCCGCTGTTTCGGTAACAAAACCCCACCGGATTGTTGAAGTCACTAATTTATGGACTAACATCATATTTCTGGCTTTGATATTCCAAAATCATGGAAGGTAAGATAATTCATTTCCTAAACTATTCATGAGAAATTCCAGCACGACACTCGCATGGTTCAACATGGAAATGAATAGGGCACAATAACTGCTAACATGCGAACTTCTTTCCACTCAATGTTGATGTTTCAGGGCTTATAGAACTGTTGATGTCTTTAGATGAATTCCTTGACGAATTCATTCATACTCGTGACAACAGCGTGACATTAGGAGGACCAGAGGAAGGAGTTGTACTCACATTTAATATAAAACACTGAGTACACATTTATAAGAGATGCAGACTGGAATCTAAAATGGTGGGTGGGCGGCATACGATCAGGAATGGAATAAGTAATTCACACTTGGTAGATGCTTTCAGTCAAAGATAAAAATTACATCACCATATATGCCAAAGTCTCGTAGGTCAAATATCATCTCACATCTCAACGTGTAACATCAAATAATTTTCACAATTTAAATGGACAATGTTCGTGTATGCAAAACTCCATTCACAATATCATTATTACAATATAGTGAACTGCATCATGTTTTTCTGACATTGTTTCATATTTTCACATGATCATTCTTAGTATTATTATTGAAAAAGGAATGTAGTTCTTAAAAGTGCCTAGAATTTTGGTTTGTTGAGTTAGGTATTTCACACTCCCAACCTTATTTGGTGAACCTCCGGGTCACATACTCTGTTTATTGTTGATATGTTCGCGCTAATTCTTCTTTGGCTCACACGAGCTTTTAAGATTAATTTGCTCAGGAAGTAAGTGGTTGTTTCCCCTTGTCAGCTGCTGCTTCATACATTTTCAACATTTTCTCCACTGTTGAGTCTTCCATAGACGAATTCCCAATAGCAATGGATCTAAAAGTCTCATAATTATAGTAACTTGCCTTCCTGTAAATCAGTTGTTCCTCTGTCGTTATTGGGACCGACGTACCATGGAGGGCCAGCATATTAAATTTGTCCAGTAAGACGCCTCTATATAGAGATGATGGTGCTGGCCTTTCAATGAACCTTTCCAAAATCAAAGAGGCGTACTCCCACTGGAGCAACTTCTGATCGGGATTCAGCATCTTCCAATGCTTGGGTGGCCAAGGAACATACTTGATTCTGCTGGTATCTGGATGACTGCATCCTCCTGCCACTCTCGTCTGGCTGACGGGAATAAGGACACACAACCCCATTCCAATAGGTTGCCTGTCCTTATTTTCTATGACGATACACGCGGCGTTGACGCTGTACAGGGTTTGCTTGGAATGTCTGGCGGGTCCCTCTTCATGGACAGATCCAAGATGTCTTCATTATGCAGAGAGGTACCGCTTCTTGGTTCCGGTGACGGGGGAGATGGTGTTGCTGAAATCGTATGTCATGCGGCAGCAGCAGCTGACAGGACTTGACTAGGTGGTACTGTAACAAATGCTATGGAACATGGAGAGACAGCAGCTGATTGATTAGCGGATGAAGGGTCCTCAAATGGTTCTGAGGCCTTTGCCATCTTTGCTGACATTGCACATGTTTCGGATGACTATTTTCTCTTACGGTCTAGATCACAAGTGGGTGGCATAAATCTTATTATGGTTCTTAAAGTCCCCTTAGAAACCCCATCTCATCCTCTATATCCTCAGATGTTTCCTGGCTCCCGCCTCACTCTCGGAACGATCGACAACTGTCCGATGTAACCGTCATCATCTTTCTTACCAGGCTGCATCCATCTCTTTCATCCCGACACCGGAGATCAACCTTGTGCCACACCTGGTTGATTTTATCAAAGACCTCCATCACTGAATTTGAAGCATCTATTATGATATGATGGATAGTAAGTTCCCTTTTAATTTCTGGCCTTGATGGTGAGTAGGGAGGTGTCTTCATGCCGTCGATATCATCTTCATAATCTGGTACAAACGCCTTTTCAGATGCACTTTGTCTCGATACTGTAGATATTGTATTCTGTTTGTGTTCCTTCCGAACAGGTAAGGAAGGGGCTTCAAGGGGTCGACTAGCTCCAGAGCTGTAGATAACTTCCCATTCTGTCTACCACTCAGTCCTGGAGTGGAAGGTATTCGGGCACTTTACCACCCAAATTAATATCTTCACCCTAGCTTGAACAGCTGTACTGCTCTCCTTGGGGGAAACACCAACAACTACAAGCGGTAGTCTCTTGGGTGAAGGGCCATCCTAAAACCATTCCCTTCTCCAAAGAATTCCGAAGGTACATCATCTACAATTTAGAATGTAACTGCATAACATGCTGCTTCAAGTCCATCATCCTGCGAAACACCTTTTAACACACCCAAAACATGTTTGTTTTTCTCTGGTAATAACATTCTTGTCTATCTGCCGTGAAACAATATTGTTATTAAAATGCTGCTGCTTTCTCCCACCACAGTTCGCAACTTGAATAGCAGAATTCTTTCACATGCGAAAAGTTATGTTCTATTTCTGCATCAGCACAGTTGTATTGCAGTAATTGGACACTTCACAATGCAGGTTTCTCTCGTATACTTATTTACAACCAGGGAGGACAGGGATCCAGTAATTTGGCGCACAGGTTCGCCAGATCTAGCCCGAACAATCATTGGTAGCGCTACCTTCCAGCGTTGACTCCTCAGAGTCAAACTAATTAAATATCCCCCTGCCTGCACGAAACCGTCCACCATCATGTAATAGTCACCTAGTCTTGGAATTTCTTTAGCTGATCTCTCAATTTCCCACTCTTGGCTCTTAATACCCGTCGAGAAAACTGAAATAATTTTAACACCCACATTGTTCCTGCTACTCATTATGCGATACGTCTACTTCTGTGGGTAGAACCAAACTGGAATCTTCTTTCCTCTGTACTGCAATAGACGGTCAACGTGATAAGCTTTTTGCTAGCTTTTCCTCGGTTTCTTAACTAAATAGGCTAAATCGTCTAACTTCTTTGTGATCAGATAAGGTCCTTTCCACTGTGGAACGAACCTCTAATAGATTCCAACTTTCTTATTGGATTGTGCAGCCAAACTGCCTGACCAGCTTCAAATCATCTCTTCCTTACCTTTAGCTCATAGTATTTCTTCTGGTATTGGGAGATGACTTTAAGATGTCTACGAGCGATGTTGTTTGATTCCTTCAACCTCAACTGAACATTTTTGACATAATCTGCATTTTCACTTTCAGTTCAGTCCAGGTTCTTCAACTTCGTCGGAGTGCCTATTGATGCCTTCATTGATAATGTAATTTCTTTTCCCAAAGTCATCATGTTTGGTGTAAATTCAGTGCTGGCATTAACTGATGACCTATAGGCCATCATTACTTCTTGGAGATATTCATCCCAACTGTGCTGATTCTTTTCGCAATAGATTGAACGCATAGCTGTCAGAGTCCGATTGAATCTTTCAACAGTTTCATCCGCATGAGTTTGCATGTTGTTGGTCCTCGTCTTCTTAATGCGACGAAGATCACACCTCTCTTGAAATATCTTTGACTGGAAGTTAGTACCCGGATTAGAGTGTACCTGAAGTGGTGTGTCAAATCTACTAACAAAGCAGTGAACAAAGGCCTTAGCAATAGTCTGAGCTTCCTGATCTGGCAATGGATAAGCTTCCGTCCATTTTGTAAACAGGTCGCACATAACAGAGATATATCTGTATCCATTTTTACTTTTAGGTAATGGACCTAAAATATCCATTGCTACTCGCTCCATTGGCTCTCCAGCTAAATATTGGCCTAGTGGCGCCCTGCGTGATATCTTCGGGGTTTTCTTTGCCACGCAGCTATAGCAGGTTGTGCAGTAGCTTTCTATCTCCATTCTCATATTTGGCCAGTAAACTCTATGTTTGATTTTCTCAAGTGTCTTACCTGCACCCAGATGGCCAGCCGATGGAACGTCGTGAAAGTACTTGAGTATATCTGCCCTCATTTTTGTCGGGACAACAAGCTGGTAATGAGTGGTCTTGCCATCTTCACTTATCCATTTACAGTACAGCATGCCATCCTTCAGGTGTAGCCTAACCCAACTGCGCCATAACGTCTTCAGCTCTGCTGGACTGCCTGAGATATCTGACCACTTAGGTCTGCCAGAACCTTCTTCAGGTGCAACCATGATAGGGACAATATTGGGATCCTGCAGCTGATCTTGTCGTATTTCGTCGCTGGACCATCCCACCATAACACACTGAGTAGGTTTTGGACCAGTCTCCTTATGTGTCTTCTAAGCGCAAGTTATGACCCTCACGAAATCTAAATCGTTCTCTTGTACAGGGAAAAAATTCACATCAAAGTTTTTCTTCTGACTGTTTTCGTTTGGAGAGACCTGAGAAACGTTGGAGGGAGTACCGGATAGCTGAGACTGTGGTGGTGACTCATTTTTGTAATTCGAGAGTTCAAAATCATCATCTGAGATGTCGTCAGATTCTTGTTGCCGCCGGCAAACAGCGCAAGGATTTCGGGACAATGCTTCTTACCAGCTCTATGAGTAACATGAAGATTGTAAGTGCCCAGTTCTTGCAGCCATCTTACAACTTGCCCTGTTGGACATTTCAGATTTTGTATCCAACTGACTGCAGAATTTTCCGTGCGTATGAGGACCTCTTGCCCATAAAGATAATGATGAAATTTCCGAAGTGCAGAGACTACAGCAAGCAATTCCTTTCTGGTCACACAGTATGAAACTTCATGCTTATTCAAGGCCTTGCTCATATAAGCAATCACCCTTTCATGTCCATCTTGCTCTTGGGAACGTGCAGCTCCAACTGCATATTTACTAGCATCAATGTCTAAAATAAAGCGAAGCCCAGGTTGTGGATAAGCAAGGATTAGAGTACTGGTTACGGCTAGTTTCAAAGCATCAAAGGATGCCTGGCACTCCTTCGTCCAAGCAAACTTGATGCTTTTTTCATACAACTTATGGAAAGGTCTGGCAGTATCAACACATAACTTAGAATTAAGTTGTCCTCTTAATGTCCGTGGTGTGCGTTTTTACTTTAAATCTTATTTGTATATTCATACCTATGATTACGTAGAACTGAACGAAACGGAAAAGTGAATTTTGATGCGAATAGAGCGAGAGTACAACGTGCTGATGATGCAATGAGTCGTAATACGGTTACAAAAATAGTCCCTATCAAATGCATACTATTTTGCACATTAAAGTAAAATAACAAGTTCTACATAACTAAAAGCTTACAATAATGAACTTTACCACTACTTTAAACTTCTGGTTCAACAAAAGTCTGACAAGAGAAATGTGATTTTTTGCCCGGGTACATAGATTTCATCACTATCCTGCATCTCCGCTGTTTCGGTAACAAAACCCCACCGGATGGGTGAAGTCACTAATTTACGGACTAACATCATATTTCTGGCTTTGATATTCCAAAATCATGGATGGTAAGATAATTCATTTCCTAAACTATTCATGAGAAATTCCAGCACGACACACGCATGGTTCAACATGGAAATGAATAGGGCACAATAACTGCTAACATGCGAACTTCTTTCCACTTAATGTTGATGTCCCTGGGCTTGAAGAACTGTTGATGCCCTTAGACGAATTCCTTGACGAATTCATTCATACTCGTGACAACAGCGTGACATTACGACGACCAGAGCAAGGTTTCATACTCACATTTAGTATAAAACACAGAGTACACATTTATAAGAGATGCAGACGCCAATCTAAACAATGGTGGGTGGGTGGCATACGTTCAGGAATGGAAGAAGTAATTCACACTTTGCAGACGTTTTCAGTTACAGATCAAAATGACATGATGATATATGCCAAAATCTCGTAGGTCAAACATCATCTCACATCTCAACGTTTAACATCAAATAATTTTCACACATAAATGGACAATGTTCGTGCATGCAAAACTTCGTTCACAATACCATTAAGGTATTACACTATAGTGAACTGCATCATGATTTTCTGTCTTTGTTTCATGATTTTACATTATCATTATGAATATTACTATTGAAAAAGGAATGTAGTTTTTAAAAGTGCCTAGTATTTTGATTTGTTGAGGTAGGTATTACAATATTGTTAAGATTACTGTGAATTCTAACATAAAATCAGACATCTGGCAACAAAGTTTTATTGTAAAAGAATGGTTTCGAAAGTTCAAACCAATAAGTGACCTGACGCTTTTTACATCAATTTCAAAATTGGCCTTTCATTATCAAGTAGCTGATAAAATCAAGGTTCATTACAGGGAATGTTTGCATAAGAGGCTAAAATCAAAATACCTTGTTGGAAATCACGATTCTTAATTTTCTGCATTAATTACCTTGCAGATGGTATGAAATATTTAGTTTATTCAGTGCTAGCATTAGGATTTGTTTTCTACCTGTCTGTTAAATGCTTACATATAATTTTGGCAGATGTTCTGTAATTCAATTCCAAATTTAAACATTATTATGCTTTAGATGAAGCTTCTTTCACTAATTTGTGAATTTGAGATTCAAGATGAACCCCTTATTCACTACCCCGTCCACCTGCACGTGCTTTGAATTGCAAACTTTTCTATTTTCAGGCGTAAATGTTTGAGTTAATCATGTTGGATGGTAACTCTTCAGAAATAAAGTTGCTGGTTGTTCACGTAGATGGACAATATAGAATAAGAGCCTGTTTCTCTTCAAAACTGGTACCCTCTTATGCAGTATGTTAATATTATTATGTGAGCGGATCCCTTGCTCCCATGTTTTTGACCCTTTTTAGTTTTGAATTAGAAATGACAGTTTTCATTAATAGGGCGGGGGTGGGGGAAGTTTCCAGTTGATATTTCGTTTTCTTAATATTTTAATCATCATGATGGATGTCAGCTTTAAATGAGGAAAGTGATTGCTTGTTCCGATAAATGGACAAAAAACGGATGAAAACCAGTTTTCCTTCAAAAGCGATGACCCCTCCTTCATCATGTTGGCGTTCTTCTGTGAGTGAACTTCACAATAATTTCCAATCAATTTAGGATATTCACTTTATATTCCAGAATCTAAATACAATTTAAGACTTAAACAAAGAAATGTATTTCTACATGCATATTTCATGAGCAATTTTTGACCAGATTTTATATAGGATTTCTCACCATTAGAATACTCATGTGAAATGATGTAGTTTAATTGGGCAAGGATTCAAAGAATCAGTCAACTGAATCACATTTAAGAAACTTTCAAGATTTGACCTCTGTATTGAGGACGGGTTCTTTACTCAAATGATCAACTAGCATCATCTATCAACAGCTATTTTGTCAATGTTTTAATGAAATTCATTCAAAATTAGTTATGTCTTTCAAAATAAATTTCACTGTTTGAGTGTTTCTCAATCAATGAAAACTATAGCTGTTTTACACATTATATTTACTAAAAGATTCTGACTCCTACACAACTCGTACCATATTCAAATTTCAAACAGTTAGAATTATACAAAACTGGTACCATTATCAATTTCAAACAGAATGCATTTTGATGCTTTTCCGCCTTTTGCATTTAAAACAATTACTCAAAACGAATGCGTGTTTACAAAAGAAATGTGCCCTACTTTAAATAGTTTTCTTTCACGTCAGTAAAATTCTGTTTATTTACAAGCTGGTGAGTTGTTTTCCTGATGTTGCTTTGACCAACATATTGTTCAAACGTTAAGATGGAACATTTGATTACTATAGTTTGAATGGACAGAAATCTACTGATACCTGTAACAGTTGTTAGACCAAATTTATTTGTAAAATTATTATCTTGAAAAAATGATATCAAATGCATGTGATAACCTTTATAACTAGAGTTAGCAGTCATCAGAGTGGATGGTGTTGAGTTATTGTGTTACAATTTGTGCTTACAGCACTGACATCCAATGTTTGGATGATGGTGAATTTGTTTCATAATTCAAAACTGATTGTGAACTTCAAACATATTTCGATTTGCTAGATACCTAATGTAGGGCGGGATGATAGTAAGTATTTGTTTCAGCGCATGTAAAGGAAACGCGATCATAAATACCTTTCTAACAGATTAAAACATCCCTGAAGGAGAATATCGTATGTAATTGATAAAGAAACTCCAAGTTGTAGAAAATATTTTTGCTTTCAGTGATTTACCTTTATAAACAGGTAATCAATAGGAAATCTAATTTTTATTCCTTTTCTTGCAATTTTAAATTAAAAATCCAGGTAAATACCAGCTATGCATAGGAAATGTGAAGAAAATCTCAACTATGCAACAAATATCAAATTATTTTAAAATTCGTTGATAGCTCCTCACTCTTTTCTATATATTTCTTTTCTATGCTTAACGATCTGAATAGTTCAATATATACTAAATTTATGTATTTTTCACACTTAAAAGAGCATGTTTTAATAGACACACGTCTTCGGGCTTGCAAACAATTTTTGCTACATAATTTTATTATTATTTTTTTTTTAATTTAAGATCTGTAAACCTTTTGAGAGTGTACTACTGTTGAAATCGTAAACATGACATGTAATCAGAAATTCTAAGTTTCTACTTTGTACATCAACATTTTAGATAATGCTTTTACTGTAATTTATGGCACAGTGGCCATTATGAATAAAATGACAAACTTTCACTGGTCTCAGCTTTAATATTTTACTAAGATTGCATTTTATTAAATTATATTTCTGATTTTATAACATAAAATAAAAAATAAAAACTTCTTAAGATAGTCTATAATTTGGATGACAAAGTTTATGTGATATTGACTGGGTACACCAAACTGGACTTGCATATATGTGGTGTTATTATACGAACAATTCTGAGGAACGATGTTCCACCTCAGACAAGAACTTCCGTAAATTTTATGACTCTTTGTCAGCCACCTGTGTTCGAATGTGTCTTCACAATGACAACACTACCAACCGCTGGCAGATAACACGGTTTTTTATTAGTCAGTTTTCAATACAAACGTTGTCATTAAGACACGTCACCAATATTGATCATAATAAATCTCTCGGGTTGTTTTAATGTTTATTTCTCTCTTCATATCCGATCAAGTTGAACGAAGTCACTGTCACTGTGTCCTCAACAAATTATATGTCTGCTTTGCATTGCCGTAGTCCAGTCCATTCAAAATATGGAGTATTGGCATCATCGAACTTCCACTCATTTACATTTATCAATTTGAAATTATAAATGTTCCTATATTTAGTATTTTTGTGTCATTTGGATGTTGAAATAATCTGTTCGGCACAACAGCACACCGTGTCGCTGCAAAACGACACAATGGGTCGGGTCCAACATTAGCAACACTCACTCGACAGCCGGTTCCAGAATGTGCCACTACCATATCTATCATTTCAATTGAGCAGCCAACAGCGAAGATCGTATAGGATTCAAAATAACGGATAATAAAATTTGGAAAAAACAAAATCTATTAAAAAAAAACAAAAAAAAACAAAACAATATTAACATGGCTATTAGGTCTGTAAGGATGGACTCGGCATACCATGATCATGGTTACTAGAACAGTTCCATACACGCACAAGAATAATTTGTATGCACCTCGCTCGATAATAAAGTACTAATATCGCTATAACACAGTCGATTTTCAAGACCACTGCGTACTGGTGGTGCTCAACTAACCGTCGACATATTTGAATTTTTACATTGAAAACATACCCGTTTTCGTGACACTGTTGACTTTTCTATTGTCAGTACACATGCAAAATATATTATCTACTTTAAGCACAAGAATACATGGTGAATTACGGTTACTTTTACCTGCTTCTATAAAATCATTCCCTAGTAAAAAATGAATTTCCTTTCTAAATATTTCTGCTTGAGGTATGGGAATGAGAGTCAGATCTCGATCACCAGGCTGGAAACTCCCTTCCTTTATATTTCTGTCATACCTTAATTTAATTTTGACTGAGTAGAACGATGATTAATTCTTTCTAGTTTACATGCATTAGACAACTTCTATTTTAAACCAGAAATGTAGTCAAATTAAACTAATATCTGAACCGTAATTTGAAAGAAGTTTCTCATGTAATAACCTAATCCTCCACGGACAGTATGTCCAGAAATCAGTTCCAAAGCAATAAACAGCAATGATTGTTCAACTGATTCCGTAACAGCAAACAACTTAAGAAAGCCCATAGAACAAATGTATAAATCAGTTGCTTAGTTTTCTCACACCAATATCTAGGAGTCTGCGAGTCTGCTTAGTCATCATTGTGTCATCAATATTAGTACAAAACAATTTAAAAATTAAAAACAATAACAACAACAAAAGAAAATACAGGAAAACAGCAATTTTGCTATGATTTTCTTTCATTTAATCCACCAGTTTTATATTTGCATTGATTTTATGATTTTACATGTATGTTCTACGATTTCTCTTGTTCCACCATAATTAAGGACACTCTGCACACAATCTACCACAAGGCATAATCTTTAAGCAAGAGCAAAATAGGCACTATTAGCCAATTGTCATATAAAGCATCAGAGTTAATTTAGCTCTGTACTGAGATAATTACCACACGATGATATGAAAAAGCAATGACCCAAATCTTTTGTTTTCTCTAGAGATTTCGCTCTACAGTTTCGTACTTCGAACGTGGTCAGCTTTATGAACATAAAAGAATATCCCAGGTTTACCTCACTGGGTATCCTGGTAATTTCACATCGACCTAATATATATCTGGCATCATTACAATAATATTTACTTCCTTTTAATCTCGAACAGCACTGATGAGTGTAGTTTGGGGTAATGAATATACGCCTTGCACTTTCATGAGATGTGTATTTCTCAAAACAAAACAAAATGGGAAGTTATATTAGAATCAGACTTTCAAATAAAGACCTCAGTTATATTGTTAAGGCGCACAATAATCACACTGACCTCAGCAACGGCCGTCTAACTAATAATGAAATTCATTTGAACAATCCAACTGAGAAAAGAATGTTAGCTAGCTTGTTCAAATTTCATTTTTTATGTTCTCACCCCTAGACGACATAGTGATACAAATTTTTTTAAAAATTAAAAAAGACATTCTAGTTCAATTTCTTTCTAGTGGCTCATCTCTCCGATATTCCTTACTACTGATTCTAAACTTGGTAAAAGTAAGAGTGAACGATGGGATACAAATTATACACTACTTTCGGGAGAGATTGGTCTAAATGACTACACATTGTATGAGGTTACAAATAAAACTGCAGTTGAGATTTTAAAAAAATAGAATTTAGAAAAAAAAACTGTAAAACTTTTTTAAAAAATGAACTTAGATTGGACAACAGAAAATTGCTTAAAAATATTCATAGTAGAAGTAGTAGTAGAAATAATAATAATGGTAATTATAATAATAGTTATTATTATTATTATTATTATTATTATTATTATTATTATTATTATTGTCACAAATGAACAAAACAAGAATGTTTAACGTAATAGTTGATTGACATTCGCCGAACTAACATTGTAAATGAGGATAAACAATCTATTAAGGAAAATCCAACTTGTATGACATGAACATATTTATAAAATCAACACATGCCTCTAAACACTAAAACAAAATCTGGAGAGCATTTGGCGCTTGTGAGTAGAATGGTGTTCATTATCAAGCATATATTTGTCTTACTTAATTCAGATGAATTCTCCAAAAAGGTTCTTTTCATTAGTCATTATTTAGGTACCGATACAGCTGAACACCAAATTTTAGGTAATCAAATTTTCAGGACAGAGCCAAAACGCGTCCAACGGCTATCTCGAACAACGGAATTTACGTGTTGCTAATCCGATTCGTGGCCCATGCCAACGCACGTGGTACAATCGCATTTCCATAATTCATGAGAAACAATCGAGCTCCCTTAGAATGCTTGCATTAGCAACAAGTAACGACTAGCGTGATATCAGCGGAAAATTGGATGCTTTGAAGGCTGTTTTAGGGGCATTGGAAAATCGGTAAGTACCGAAAAATAAAGATTCAAACATCAGTGTTAGCATTACTATCACGGTTCCTTGGAAGGACGCAATGGATGACGACATTTAATCGCAAAAATGCAGACAATGCAAAGCAACGTCACAGCCGAGTTTAAAAAACAACCAACAAACAAAAATATCAAAATCAACAACAGTGAGAGATGGCAATATAGCGATTGCGATTAACAAGATAAACTGAACCGAAGTTAGTGCAATTCAATGGAAGAGACCCTCCCCCCTTCTTCCCCTGGCAGATGTTCTAGGTTTAATGGGGGACGGGAGGGGGGCCGGAGAATTGAGTACGATGGGGAAACGGGAAGAGTCTCCTCTATACCAGTATTTGTTAAATGAGAAAATATGATCTCATTGTCAAAATATTGGTTTCACAGTTTTGTTATCTGACAATTATTTATTCGCTATTAAAAACAGCGCAGCCTTCCTCAACTCACCTCCAGGCATGACGGCACAAATAAAAGCCAATTGTATATTATGTTGATCAAACGTGTCTCCAGATATCATGTCCGGGATTGTAATTATTGAAAATTGGCTCCGCATTGACTTTTTTCAAGATCTGAATACTGATCTTCACAGATCAGGTGTGGTGGTCGTGATGAATGGTGTAAATGATGTATATTATTTAATAAGCTGGAAAAAATGAATTCGAAGTCGCTGTTGCAACTCCGTACGTCGAATATCTACAGCAATATATGCAATATGAAAAATGTATACATCTCGTGGTATATCAATGATACGACGTAGATACTATGCATATATTCTATATTTATACCACATGCAATGCTTTTAAATTCTGGTACCAACCGTACGTTATCTCAAATTGTGATCCGCTCATTCTGCATTAATAGCCATATCTAACACTGCTTCAACTGTACGCTATAACTTCAATTGATCAATGATGAAGTTCTACTTATTAATCATAAGCGACGAAAGAAAATAACGATACGAAATTAATAAGCCCCGCTCTTTAAATGAATTTAACATGGTACACACTTTCATTGCAATCCTTTCTGCTTTCTCTCTCTCTCTCTCTCTCTCTCTCTCTCTCTCTCTCTCTCTCTCTCTCTCTCTCATGCATAAGGGGAAAATACGCAGAAATCGGGAGCGAGAGAAAGATCAGTTTGGTGTGATGAGACCCTTTCAAGTGAAATTACACCAAGTAATTGACGTCTGCAAGTGTGTTTCTGTTCTGTCTTTGAATGTTTGGAATCATAATGTGGGAAAAATATGAAGGCTTTCAATTGTAATTATCAAAAAGAAGCCATGGAATATAATGTTTATTTCATTTTGAGTGGAGAAAGGAGGATGTAATTGTACTTGGAATATAGTCGAAATTACAGTACAATTTCGAAATGCGTAATCAAGGTTTAGAACCCATGACATGGCTCATGTAATTCGGACTTGCAGAACTAAGAAATTCGATTCTGAGGAAATTTAGGATGTAAAACTGTAAGTATATTTTTTCCCATTTTTATTACCAGCTATAGAAGACAATTTATGCCTTGTGACCTGCATGGTATTTGTAGGGACCCACCAATTTTATAACTTGTCGGGCGTCTATGGCTAGCCTAAATCCGAAACATTGTATCAAGAAACTTAACGCGGAATGTGGCAAAGCAGCTGGTATGTGGCAGTCCACGAAACATCTGCTTTAGTTCATTCAGAAACAAATTTAATCAACCAAAACGTAAACCGCCTACTACTTGAGTGCACACGATTTGTTTACAAAGTAGTTCCTAATACACTACTGGGCACACGTGTCATGCACGTGAGTGCAATACGAAGGTGTGCAATATCGTAAAATATTGCACCATTCTGACAATGTAAAGATAACGGAGACAAAAATGAGCATATAATAATATAAGGTATATTTCTTGGTTTCGCGGCACACATATAGAATGGTCTATTTAATGCTTGGGGAGAAGGGGTATTCATAAACCTATAATAAGGTTGCAATAATCGATTTTTTTTTCAAATCTGAAAACTCCCGAAGACCGCCCCCAACTCTCCCCATTTATCTCACTGTGTTGGTAACGTACAAGACTAATCGAACAGAGTAACATAGGTGTTGACTATAACAAAAATGCCCCTGTATTAATTCTCCCTTAACTCCCAAACAAAATCTCTCTCTCTCTCTCTCTCTCTCTCTCTCTCTCTCTCTCTCTCTCTCTCTCTCTCGTTAATATTCGCAGTATTATTAAAAACATGACATTCAAATCAGAATTCATACTGTCAGCTTATAATATAGTGTTACCAATTTTACATGAATACAAATATACTAGTTTCATGTCCAGATGGGTATTTTGAGTATGTTAAGCAAGATGTTTTGCCAAGAATGTTCTGTATCATTTATATTATGCACAACGATCGATGTGTTTTATGATGTCCACCATTTTTGTTTTGGAGGCAATTTATGTATTGGAGGCACCTCAGATTTCCACTACGCGGTGTATGCAAGCATTATTGAACACCAATAAACCCTTGATGTAACTAGTTTTTACGTAGAATAAGTTATGCTCAACAATAAAATTATGCACTTACCGTCTCCTGCACGGATGACGCATTAGGATAGTGCATGTTCTAATTTTCCCGCACCACCAACTTGTTTGGAGGCCAATGTTTACTGTTTATACGTATGACACAATGATTTAGTGTTTGATCATACGTTTGTAATTAAGAGTGTAATAATATAATTAGCATTTAATGTTTGTTTTGAATCTCAATATTTTAACGATACTTAATATCTATTGAGTCTTAAATACTTGTTAGTAATCTGTACTATTTTGGCGAAGTGTTACACTGTGTAGTGCTACCGAAGGTTATAAATACGGGTGTGGTGCACACCAGTCAGTTTCCCTTTAACCGGCATCGGGTTCGTAAGCAAATGCAATACATAATGTATAATCGGCTTCCAAAAGTGATAGAGAATGTTATCATTCTCTGAATAGGAATTAACTGAAAATAATCACATTAGAATATATATATATAGTCATTTAGTACATTTCGGTACTAAGGAAGATCAGAGCCAAAGATAAAGCGTCCAGTACTTTTACGTAGGGATATAGGGCCTCCATAACGCTATTTCAGTACATTTATATGACTTGATATTTTTATCGTAACAGAAATGGTCACCCGTTTCGCATGTTAATTCTATTTATTTGAATACGTTTGTTATTGGGATTTTAATGACACCCCTATAAATATTCTGAAATCATTACAGTAAATTCTATTTGATCTATAGTATAATTTAATACAAATTGTTCAGACTGTTGGTTATAATGATATGTACATTCTGTTATATTAATTTATTCATTGACTAGGAAGAGAATATGTAAATTGTATTATATTGATTTGTTTATTGACATTTTAAGACTAAAATAAATCCTCTATTTTTCTCATTCAGATTTTATGTTATTTATATACTTAGATAAATAATTTCCTCACATATAAGTAGCAAGTATAAGAAGCCATTATTTCTACAGGGATTTCGTCTGTTATCAGACAACTTTCTATATACTACCAGTACATTATAGTATTGCAACCAACTCAAGGTCTCAATTTAAGGATTGCCGAAATTTCGAAACAGGAAGTAATTTGCTAAATATAAGTGAACTTGCGCCGGGAAATTAAACCGGGGTGATCATGTTACAATATCTTGTACAACTAGGGACATACCTTATAATTTACGTCTATGTATTAATTTCCGTAATACATCTTACAAATAGCCTAAGCTTATGAACTTTATTTTAATAAAGTTTCAGATATATGGAATTGGATTAAACGCTGATTTAGTACATCCATATAATGTGCAATGGGATTAGTATCGGTGCGGAAAATAGTTACGAATCTTGTGAAGAATTAAGACTTATTTTCACTAGGTGCTGGAAGTCAAGACTTGACGGGAAGCAAGGAAATGAGGAAGGGTATGATATTATTAGAGAGATTCATTTTCACCTGAGCATTTATTATTCTCTTTGCATATTTAAATTTTTATTACTGATACATTACTCCATAACTGTATGGATATTGATTCGCATAAAAAAATAGTTGTAGAAAAATTCCCTAATCATGGTATATTTGCAGTGTGCTCAGTTCCGACACAGATTGTGAAGAACGACGGCAAAGGGAAGGGTGGCTCCTGCGGAAACCAATGATGTAGGTAAGTACACTGCAGTTAACCTTTCTAGCATGGTCAATAATATAGTAAGGTTTAAATTTAAAACTTGATTACGTCATGTCTATAAATTCTTCATTCATAATAACATGAACATGGCCATACAGAGCTAGCAATCAACTATAATATGCATATCTGAAGTAATATGTAGCTTGCGGCAGTAGTCCATATAATAAAAAAAATCTAGATAATTGGCACCCTGATAATTGCAGCTAAACCTTAATAGATGTTTAACGCACTTTTTTGCACCCCAACCTTTCAGACTTTGCGCGAAGTCCTATTCCTGCTTCCTCTCTCCGTCTGAATTTTTGCTTATTGTTGTTGTCATTTTTTAAACTATAGTTTATGTTTGTTTTAAGATGCAAACAACAGATTACTTTCAATCAAGACAAACTGACTCTTTCATTGATGTCAATAATTAGAGTAACTGATCTTTGAATTATCAACATTTTACTGTTGTGGACTAACACATACAGTTTTAGGTAGGCTAATGTTTGTTTTCAGCTAGCTTTCAGCACAACTCAGGGCCTCAGAATAATACATGCTTAACACTTCTAACGGCTCCATGTCATCCTATAAGAGAGTCCACACAACCCACTCTAGCTTCGGTGATAGGCGCAGAGTTGCCAGGCGCTTCTGACAGAGAAGTCACCACCTCCGAGGCGCTCAATCGTGAGTAGTTCAATGGTTAATGTGTTTAGCAGCCACCAAACAAAAATAGTACAAGAGAAATCCAAGTGTAAGAATTAACTCCGATGACTGATGACTACTTAACGCAGATTGACATAATTCATTAATCGCTTGGTTGTATTCATCATATTATGCGGGTTTATGACAGAAATTACTGTTTAACAGAATTTACTTACTACTTTTAAGATTAAATTAAAGTACACATTCATGACACTGGATTCAATTCCGTATGCTTAGCAAAGTTAAATTCATTAAACATCTCTCCATATCTAAAAGTGTTCAGAATTTCATCAGCAAAGGTTGTTATGCCAACATTTGATATACTTTGATTATTGCAGAGGTAGTCAACGAATTTGTGGCATATGAAATCCACAAAATCAGAGCACTGATCCAGACAGAGGATGACGCATTGGCTGATGATTTAATTTCATGGCAATACTGTCCTTTACCAGATTTGTAAGAGTAACTTCTCTTCTTTACGGAAATTCAGACTGTATCGAGAGTCACAGTCCTAATCGTGTTTGTGAAGCCTTTATCCACACTCTAACTCGTGTACCATATATTGATAAGAATATTTTTGTGACGGTTTCTTCAAACCCTTTTATATTAACAGCCGCTTTTAATATTTTGTTCTTAAATAAAATAACTAACACCAGATTAAACAGATTATCCGAGCATCTATTTAAATAGCAAAACATTAATGGGGGATTTCCCATAACCACAACATGTGACTTCAACCGAAGTAAACATGAATTTGTAGATCGCAATGCTTTTCAGCTTGACAGATTATCATGAACTTTTTACACTTTTAGCTCAGGCTGTTTGCAAGAAGAAGCTAAATGAACTGTCTAGGGTAGACTGCTAAACAGACCCCAAAAATTAAAAAGGTGAGTAAACGAATCTTCAACAGAACAAATTAGCTGTTGGAGATTTTATTTCAGATTATCAAATATCAGGGCCATGCAGAGGCCGAGATACCCGAGCAATTTGCTCGGGGTCCCGCCCTCCAGGGGGCAACCACACGCAGTCAAACACGGCATATTCTGCCTGCCGAAAGCTTGCGTTTTTTGTTTGTTTTTTTTTTTTTTTTTAAAACAACCAGTTATAACATGCACTACAGTACGAAGTACCAAAAACTAATGACAAAGTGAAACAAGAAAAAAAAAAAGAAGTGGGATGACGGGTTGAATCATCCTGCTATATAGTTTCTACCGGTAATGCGACTCACTTGACTGACGTGAGTTTTAGTTTTATATGACTTCGTCAGTTCGTCACTTTCTCTTGGTCTGAATCGTCAGTCGTCAGGCATATATTCTGCATGAAAAGGATCTGTGAGCGGTGATCTGCCGACGTCTTCCAAATTGAAAATAATACACGTGTACCGTATTTATAAACGGAAATCTGGAAATACTGCTGAGAAATGAGTGCTTTGGTTGAAGATTCAGCAGTACTGCAGTAGTACTCAGCAAGAACTGCATTTCAGTACGTTACTTTTCTAGTTGGAAGATACACCCCTTAAGTCGTCAATGTAATGCATAGTACGTGGAAAGAATTGAAATGAAACGCACATATCCATCACGTGCGTCAAAGCTAAAAATCAGCAAAGCAAAAAAAAAAAGCAGCTCTGCAAAAAGGGAGGCAAACCTTATTTGATGTTGGAATCACAACGACTCCCAAGACCTCTGATGCTCCTTCTAGTAGTTCATCAACTCAGAAAGAAGATGACCCTGACATCCAATCTTTTGTTCCAGCAGCTATAGAGTTCAGAAGCTGATACCACTGGTCATGACTTAGGAAGTTCAGCAAAAAGCTAAAGTGCAGGTGCATATGTTACTGGTAATAGTGCTGACAGTGACAGTACAAGTACACCAGCCATTTTTGAGGGCAGTCAAATCACTGAAATTGGTGAAAGTGATAATACTTCTGCAAGGCCAACTGGAGCAGTTTTGTTGCAGCCATTTGACATTGGGGAATTTGAAACTGAAACATTCTTACCCACTCAGCTGGAAAATTTTGTCAAGGCTGGTCACATTTCCTTTCCACTGAAGCTGCCAAAAGATATTGGAAATCACATATTTCCAATGTCTGTTTGAAAGGCAAAATGCCAAATGGGGAACCATTTTCGCGAAATTGGCTTGTACTTAGCCGAGTAAAGATGGCACTGTTTTGTTTACCATGTTGATTATTTTCACCTGAAAGTCAGGTCCAACGCTTGACTTCATCACTTGCAATGACGGAAGGATGGGGACCTGGAAACAAATGGAAGAATCTTACCAATCGTATTCCTGAGCATGAGCATTCAAAAGCCCATAAAGAGTGCTACAGTCAGTGGCGTGAATTAGAAGTTCAAGTGAAGAATGATCGGTCAATTGAATATTTTCTGGATCGCCAAATCCTCACCGAAGCAGCTACATGGAGAAAAATTCTAGAACGAATTTTGGATGTGGTTCTGTTTCTTGGTGAACGTGGATTGGCTTTTCGCGGAAAGTCCGACATTATTGGAGATCCTCATAATGGAAATTTTGTATGATTGCTAGAACTGACTTCGCATTATGATCCAATTCTCAAGGAACACGTGATGAAAGTTAAACGGTCACAGGAAAAGGGTCAAAGGCTTCAAGCGCATTATCTCTCAAATCGTCCTCAAAATGAATTCATTGGACTTTGTGCTGATGAAGTTCGGAAACGAATCGTAGAAGGGTGTGAATCTGCAAAGTATTTTTCAATTATGGTTGATGCCACCCCTGATGTGAGTCATACTGAACAAACTGTCATACGATACGTACATGAAGGACTTGGAACATTTTACATCGAAGAGCGGTTTTTTGATCTTTGAAGATTGTGCAAAAAAGACTGGATCTGATATTGCAAGATTAGTCCTGGAGACTTTGGAAACTTTGAAAATTCGCTTTGAGGACTGCCGTGGCCAAGGCTTTGACAATGGGGCCAACATGTCAGGAAAGTACAAAGGTGTTCAAGCAATTTTCCTAAAGAAGAACCCACTTTCTATATTCTCACCATGTGGCTGTCATTCATTGAATTTGTGTGGACTGTATGCTGCCACAAGCTGCACAGAAGCTGACACCTTCTTTGGAATTGTTCAAACTGTGTATACCATCTTCTCTCCTAGTCCACAACGCTGAGAAATATTACAAAAGAAGCTGCATGGTGTGTCTCTGCATGGGCAATCTGGGACGCGATGGACTGAGAGACTTGATAGCATTCGCTCCTTCTCTAATCACTTGTGTGGAATCATTGCCTCTTTGGAAGAAATTCAGAGCTTTAATCTCACTGCAAAAACACGAACTGACGTGAAAGGTGCCATAAAATATATGAACTCCTTCAAATGTGTTCTCATGGCAGTCATTTGGATGAAAGTCCTCACACTGATTGATCGCTGCAACCAGGTCATTCAGGCAAGAAAGGCAACTATTGACGTTGAGGTGAAAAATATTGAGGCATTGATCAGTCACCTCAAATCTGTTCTGGGTGACTGGCCAACAATTTTGAAAGAAGCCAAAACAGTGGCAGTGTCTGCAAAAATCAGTTCTGAATTTCCAATCCATCGGAAAGTGAAGCGTAAACATTTTGCTGGAGAACAAGTTGAAGGCGATGAACATATCACAGATTCAACGGAAATGGAATCAGAAGAGGCAACTTTTCGGAGAATTGTTTTTTTTTATCACATTATTGATTCAGTTATTGGTGGACTTACAGTTCGTTTCACAGCCATTCAAAAAATCTTGGCTGCATCCTCTTTCTTGTGAGAGTATCAAAAACGGTCTGAAGATGAAATTAAGAGTGCCCGTTCTAATTTTTCGAAGAAATATTCATGTGACGTAACTGAAACTGAACTGTCTGAAGAATTGCTTCATACGAAACAAATTCATGCAGCAAATTTTGGTGAGAAACCTCTTTCTCCATTTGAATTGTTGAAAAAGATTTCAGAACTGAAGCCTGGTGAACTCTTCAGAAATGTAGTGATAGCGATGCGTATTTTTTCTTCAATACCAGTAACAGTTGCCTCCAGTGAGCGTTCTTTCAGTAAATTGAAACTCATCAAGAATTTCCTGCGCTCAGCTATGGGACAAGAACGAACTAGTGATCTTGCCATTTCGAGTATTGAGTGTGAATTAGCGCGAAAACTTGATTTCCATGATATTATCGAGGAATTTGCAAAAGAAAGTGCAAGAAAAATGACCTTGTAACAAAAGAAATCTGGACTTCTTATAATCGGCTATTTATTTCTTTTTTTTGGGGGGGGGCCAAAATCTGTATGATGCTCGGGGCCCCCAAATCCTCTGCACGGCCCTGTCAAATTTAGATATTGCTCTAGTTCTGAGGGCAGTGTTGGTGCCTTCAACATTGAGATTTTGTTTTATTTGACCTGTCTGTTTCTATCTAAAGTCATATACTGTAATCTGCAATATATTAAACTTCGCCAGATCTTTTTGAACTAACGTCAAGAATATTGATTCCTATTGTTGTTGTCAGGTTAAGGACTGACACCACACGTCAAGTGGGAGCCGACAAGAAAAAAAGTTGGTTGAACATTCCAAATGTAATGTGCCATGTTCGTTTTTCCAAGATTAACTCGAGATGTTCGAGTCGAAATAATCAGGAACATCTAAAATAGTGAACTTGGTTTGGGCAAGAATCCCAAAACAGGTCAAGCAAAGATGGCCAATTTTGTGGAATGCTTCCTTTTGTATTAATTAAGGTCTTACCTAGGGAAGAAAATTAAAAACTTTCATTTTAGTTTCAATGATTTAAGCACCGTTGGTACTTTCCATTTTCCACTAATCTAAATGGCATCCAGAGACTAAGATCTGAGCATGTTTTTATGATTAGCGAGTCTGGAGTTTGAGTTTCTTTCTCAAACTAAAACAACATAGCAACAAGATAATATCAAGTATAATACTGATAGCATGGCAGGTGGATTAAACACTAACATCAGATCAGATGAAAGAAAATATTTGCGAAAGATATTTCGGTTCATTTTAAAATTTACTGTTGTTCATACATTCCTGTAAAATTCTTTAAAAAACTTTTTTAGATTCCCTTTTCTTTTCCAGTCACTAAAGCATTTATATTAGCAGCAAAATCGTTACCTCATAAAAACATGTGATTTCCTTTTAAAGGATTTTCTATATCTGTGGGAATAATGTCCAAGGGAGGTATTCAAAATCAGGAAGAAAAGTCTCCAAGGGAGATAAACAAGGGTAGAATTTACACTGATTTAAGTTGTCTCCCTTAATATAGTAAAGTTGACATAAATAGCCAGTGAACAACGTTTGGTGCCATAGTTCATTTCTCTCAAGTGACTTTTCCTTAATCATGCAAATAAAGTTGGTCTTAATAAAACGATCAGTCTCAAAAGTTCAAAATTCCGTTAAAAAATAGAAAATTACGTAAAATAACCTGAAGATCTAATAGGATAACTTGCACGTGAATACAAAGAGCACATCAGATTTTTTTCTGCCTCTAATGGTGTTTGTTAATCGTGCTAACAAGGATTTGCTTTTAGAGAGTCCAAACAGTTGAAAAATGTGTCAAAAAGCAAATATTTGCTGCAATGGCATAAAATGTGGTCATGTCATTTACATATAGAAGCAAATACGCCACTAGAGTTACATTTGCCTACCTCAGGTAGTTAAGGCATCGTGAAGTAAACAAGGTATTTGTCAAACAATTAAAGACCAAAGGATATGAGTTCGAATCCTACCAGTGAATCATTACTGGAGTAATAATTATTGTATTGACCTTAAATGGATGGACAGACGGAATAATGATGCACAGATAAACACCACCAAATCAAGCATAAAAGTAGGCTTGTGTGCATAATGTGCAGTCAGTATTCTAATCATTCACAAGCTTAATATACATAATGGAATTACTACCCCAGTCTGCTTTAGTTTTGGTTTCAAGCATACGAGCTTTTATTTAATTTATCATTTATTTTACGTTGTGAATGAAATGAACATACAAGACATCATTCAACGTACTATATTACTACATTTAACATCCGTACATGCAAGTATGGGCACCATTCTTCATCTGCCATGTTCCATAAACGTTTTTCTTTACTATCAGAAGTCCTATCTTAATTTTTGGCAAGTTTATCTTCTTTTCAAACCCACTATGTCTCCTGAATTTCCACGAATTGCTTATATTTTTCTCCACAGAAAATAACATCTCGGTGATTGCAAAACATACGGAAGCATATAATGTCAAGGATAAAAACGAAATAATTCCATGATAATGATAATGTCTTGGTCAACTTTTCGTATTGGAAAAGGAGGGTGCGGCTAATTTCAAAGACAACGGTAGAAAGTGGTGTTTTTCTTGAAACATTGACTTAACAGTGAAGAATTTTTAATGCTAATCGATGTCAAATCTCATTTATTTTCAAGAATATTTTCTCAGTAATCTTCAAAGTGGGGTGAATTCTTTAGCAAAATTTATTCCATCTGTTTCATACACTTTGTCATCATGTCAATTGTCATATTATGTTAATACTTGTAAACGTCACTGCACGTTGACTTTTTATTTCTCACTGACAATTTCTCATTGTACATGATATTAAATGAAACTGATTCAGTAATAACCTTCTCTCTCTTTTTCAGATTTGAGTGCGACAAAATGTCTACCTCTGTTTTGTTTCCTTTTCTACATTCAGACAGAATATTAATAGCTTTTTGTTTCTTTTCTTTATTCTCCTTTATTTCCTCTTCCACAAATTGAGATGATATCTATGTACTGACTGTTTAGTGCATGTTTTGTTTACAATAATTCAGTTTTTGACCTACTATTGGTTTTTGATCTTTTTGTTTAATGGTTATATTTATTCAAATAAAGAAGCTAAATTTTGATTATTTGCTAGGTATATTATCTACAAGAAATTTGTTTTGCGAATTAAGAGTAACTAATGTTCAAATTAAACACAATATGTTCATTTAGATTTCTTCATTGTGACATTATTATAAACCACCCCCACCCCCACCCCATGTTAAGTTAAATAAATTTTAAATCAGACGAATGTATTTACTTACTGCAAGTTCGTTCTTATCCATTAGTTTCCTATGCATGGTTGTTTCATCTTTCTAGACTTTGATTTGTAAATGATTATAGAAAAAATTAAAAAGATAACCAGATATTATTAAATTATATACTCAACACCAAACATAACCTTTATCGTCAGTTATGCTGGACAAGTTTCGGAGCTGGTTCCAATCTTTTAAAGTAAACTCGTATGATTACTGTGTCTTCTAACATAATATCAGACATCTGGCAACAAATTTTACTGTAAAAAAATGGTTTCTGAAGTCTAAAGCAATAAATTACCTTACGTTTTATACATCAATTCAATATTGGTCTTTCATTATCACGCTGGTGATAAAATCAAGGTAGATTACAGGGAATGTTTGTATAGGAGGCTAAAATCAAAATACCTTGTTGGAAATCACGATTCTTAATGTTCTGCATTAATTACCTTGTAAATAATATGAAATAATTATTTTATTCAGTGCTAGCATATTGAGTTGTTGTCTACCTGTCTGTAAATTGCTTACATATATTTTTGGCAGATGTTCTGTAATTCAATTCCACATTTAAACCTTATCATGATTCAGATGAAGCTTGTTACGCTAATTTATGAAAGTGAGATTCAAGATGAACCCCTTATCCACTACCCCGTCCACCTGCACGAGCTTTGAATTGCAAACGCTTTCATTTTTGGGCGTAAATGTTTGATTTATTCATGCTGGATCATAGCTGTTCAGAAAGGAAGCAGCTGGTTCTTCACGTAGATGGACAATATAGAATGAGAGCCTGTTGCTCTTCAAAACTGATACCCTCTTATGCAGCATGTTAACACTATTATGTGAGCGAATCCCTTGCTCCCATCTTCTTGACCCTTTTTAGGTTTGAATTAATAGGGCGGGGGTGGGCGAAGTTTCTAGTAGATATTTCTTTTTCTTGCTATTTAAATCATCATGGAGGATGTCAGCTTTAAATGAGGAAAGTGATTGCTTGTTCGGGTAAATGGGCAACAAAAAGGATGAAAGCCAGTTTTCCCTAAAAACTGGTGCCCCCTCATTCATCATGTTGGCGTTCTTCTGTGAGTGAACTTCAGTATAATTTAAAACCAACTGATGGTATTCACTCTATATTCCACCTCTAAACATAATTTAAGTTTTACAGAAAGAAATGTATTTCCACATCTTGATTTTTGACCAGATTTTATACAGGGTTGTCTTCAGTAGAATACTCGTGTGCAAAGATGTAATTTAATTGGGCAAAGATTCAATGAATCAGTCAACTGAATCAACTTAACAAACTTTCAAAGTTTGACCTCTGTATGGACGACGGGTTCTTTACTCAAATCATCAACTAGCATTATCTATCAACAGCTGTTTGTCAATTTTGTAATGAAATTCATTCAAAAGTAGTTTTGTCTTTCAAAATAAATTTCACTGTTTGAATGTTTCACAATCTATGAAAACTTAAGCTGCTTCACACATTATATATCACTAAAAGATTCTGACTCCTACACATCTCGTACCATGATCAATTTCAAACAGTCAGAATTATACAAAACTGGTACCATGATCAATTTCAAACAGTTAGAATGCATTTTAAAGCTTTTCTGCCTTTTCCATTTAAAACAATTACTCAAAATCAATGCACATGTACAAAGAAATATGCCCTTCTTTCAATATTTTTCTTCTACTTCAGTAAATTTCTGTTTCTTTAGAAGCTGGTGAGTTGTTTTCCTGATGTTGCTTCTACTAATATATTGGTCAAAAGTTAAGATGGAACCTTTGATTACCATAGTTTGAATGGCCAGAAATCTACTCAAACCTGTAACAGTTGTTAGACCGAATTTATTTGTAAAATTATTATCATGAAAAAAATTAAATGAAATGCATTTGGTGACTTTTATAATCAGAGTAGCAGTAATCAAAGAGTGGATGGTGTTAAGTTATTGTGTTACAATCTGTGCTTAATAAACTGACATCTTATGCTTAGATGATGGTGGATTTGTTTAATAATTCAAAATCTATTGTTAAATTCAAACATATTTCGATTTGCTAGATACCTAACGCAGGATGGGATGATAATAAGTATTTTTTTCAGCGCATGTAAATGAAACGCGATCGTAATTAGCTATCTATCAGATTATTAAATCCTTGATGGAGAATATCGTACGTAAATTATAAAACAACTCCAAGATCTGGAAACTGTTTTGACTTTCAGCTGGTTGCCTTTTTAAATAAGTAATCAATAGGAAATATAACATTTATTGATTTTCTTGCAATTTTAAATTAAAAATCAAGGTAAATACCAGCCATGCATAGGGAATGTGGTGAAGAAAATCTCCACTATGCCAAAAATATAAAATCATTTTCAAAAGCGTTCATAGTTTTTCACTTTTTTCCATATATTTTTTTCTATGCTTTAAGATCTGAATAGTTTAAATATATACTAAATTTATGTATGCATTCACACTTAACAGAGCAACAAGTTTTAATATACACACGTTTTCAGGTTGGAAAGATATTTTGCTACATAATTTTATCTTATTTTTAAAAAATGTTAAGATCTGTAAAGCTTTTGAGAGTGTACTCACGTTGAAATCGTAAACATGCCATGTAATCAGAAATTGTACGTTTCCACTTTGTACATCAACATTTTCGATTATGTTTTTACTGTAATTTATGACACAGTGACCATTATGAATTAAATGTCAAACTTACACCGGTCCCAGCTTTATATTTAACTAAGATTGCATTTTATTAAATTATATTTTCTGATGTTATAAAATAGAAATAAAATTTGTTTAGATAATCTATAATTTGGGTGACAAAGTTTATGTGATATTTACTGAGTATACCAGACTGGACTTGCATATCTGTGGTGTTATTAGACGGACAATTCTGAGGAACGATGTTGCAGTTCAGACAAGTACTTCCATAAAATAAATGTATGACTCTGTGTCAACCAGTTTCAGACAACACGGTTTTTCATTAGTAAGTTTTCAATACAAACGTTGTCGATAAGACACGTCACCAATATTGATAATAGGAAATCTCTCGGGTTGTTTTAACGTTTATTTCTCTCTTCATATCCAATAAAGTTTCCACACAGCGATTTGAATGAAGTTACTGTATCTGTGTACTCAACAAATTACATGTCTGCTTTGCATTGCCGTAGTCCAGTCCATTAACAATCTGTAGGATTGGCATTCTCGAATTTCCACTCAGTAACATTTATCAATTTGAAATCATACATTTTCCTATATTTAGTACTTTCTGTGTCATTTGAATGTTGAAACAATCTGTGCGACACAACACCACACATTGTTGCTGTAAAACGACAAGGTGAGTCGGGTCCAACCCACGCGACACACCATCGACAGCCGGTTCCAGAATGTGCCACTACCACATCTATCATTTCAATTGAGCAGTCAGCAGCGAAAATCGAATAAAGATTCAATATAACGGATAATAAAATAAGATTTGAAAAAAAGAAAATCTACAAAAAAGAATATTAACATGGCTATTAGGTCTGTAAGAATAGTCTCGCCGTACCATGATCAAGGTTACTAGAACAGTTCCATGCACCCACAAGAATAATTCATGTGCACCTCGCTCGATAATAAAGTACTAACATCGCTATAACACGGTAGATTTTCAATGCCACTGCGTACTGGTGCTCAACATCAATATCTGCTTTGTCATCATTGTGTAATCAACATTATTACAAATATAAAAATAAAAACAACAACAAGAGAAAATACAAGAAAAGAACATCTGTGCTATCATTTTCTTTCATTTAATCCACCAGCTGTATATTTTCATTGATTTAAATATTTTACATGCATGTTCTACGATTTCTCTTGTTTCACCATTATTAAGGACATTGTGCACACAATCTGCCACAAGGCATACTCTTTAAGCTATAGCAGAATAGACACAATTAGCCAGTTGACATATATAGCATCAGAGTTAATGTAGCTTTGTTGTAAGATAATCACACACGATGATATGAGAAAGAAAAGCAATGGCCCAAATAGTCCTAATTGTCTGAAGGTATCGCTCTACCGTATCGTACTTTGCACGAGGTCGGCTTTATGAACATAAAGAAATTAAAGGGTTTTCCTCACTAGGTATCCTGGTAATTTCACGCAGACCTAATATATCTCCGGTATCATTCAAATAATGTTTCATTCCCTTTATTTTCGTGCATGATTGATGAGTGTAACTTGGGGTATAAAGTATATGCCTTGGACTTTCATGTGATGTGTATTTCTCAAAACAAAACAAAATGGGAAGCTATATTACAATCAGTATGTTGTTAATGCGTACAATAACCACCTTGCCCTCAGCAAAGGCCATCTACCTGATAATAAAATGCATTTGAACAATCCAAGTGAGAGCTGAATGTTAAGCTAGCTTGTTAAATTTCCAATTTTAATGTTCTTATCCATAGATGAGATAGTGTTACAAAAACAAAAAAAAAAGAAAGAAAAAAGATAGTCTGCTTCAATTTCCTTTGAGTGGCTCGGCTCTTCATGTTCCTTACTACTGATTCTAAACTTGATATAATTTGGAGTGACTGATCGTATAGGATTGAAACAACCAAAATTTCAAATCTGTAACATAACTGAACTTAGTCTAGGCAACAGAAGATTTTTTTAAAAACATACATAGTAGTAGTAGTAATAATAATAATAATAAGAAGAAGAAGAAGAAGAAGAAGATGAAGAAGAATTCTTCTTATTATTAAGATTACCATTATTATTATGATCATGAAGGGAACAAAGCAAGAATGTTTAACGTAATAGCTGCCTGAGAGCTAACATTGGAAATGATGATAAAACACTGCAGGAAAATCTAACTTGTATGGTATGAAAATATTCATAAAATCAACACTTGCCTCAAAACAAAACAAAAAAATCTGGGGCGGATTTGGCGATTGTGAGCAGAAATGGGGTTCATCATTGAACATATATTTTTGTTACTTTAGTTCAGATGAATTCTAAAAATAAATTAGTTTTCTTTAGTCATTATTTTGGTTACCATTGGAGATGCACAACATATTTTAGATGAACAAATTTTCAGGACAGAAACAAAACGCGCAGAAGATCTATCTAGAAACACATAATTTACGTGTCGCTAATCCGATCTGTGTCCCATGGAAACGCACTGGGTAGAATCACAATCTCATAATTCCTAAGACACAACAACGCTCCGATACAATCCTTGCCTTAGCAACCGTAGCGACTAACATTATATTAGCGGAAAATGGGGTGTTTTGCAGGCTGTTTTAAGGGCATTCGAAAATCGACAAGTACCGAAGAACAAGGGTTTGAACATAAATGTTGGTATTACTATCGCGGCTCCTTGGAAGGACAAAATTTAATCGTAAAAATGCCGACAACACAAAGCAACGTCACGGCAATGGTTATGGTGTGATTAACATTAAGTTTAAAAAATCTAATATGCTTAAGCCTGCATTATGTTGAAAAATCAGTAAGTGGGAGATCACAAATAATATAGCCAGTAACAATAAAAATTGAGCCCAAATCAATGCAATGGACCCAGATGGCAGAGGGGAGGGCGGTGAGTGGTATGAGTCTCCTATATAACAGTATTTGTTACATGAGAAGAAATGAATTCATTGTCATAATGGTGGTTTTAGAGTTTTCTTATCTAGACTAGTATTTATTCGCTATTTAAAACAGCGAAGCCTTCCTCACATCACCTCCGTACCTGATGGCACATATAAAAGCCGATTTTATTTTATGTTGATTAAATATGTCTGCAGAAACCATGTCATATATTGTAATTATATAAGCATGGGTCAGCAATAACCTATTTCAAGATCTGAACATTGATCTTCACAGACCAGGGGAGGTGGATGATGGGGATGCTGTATATTATTTTACAAATCCGAAAAAAGGAATTTGACGTTGCTATTGGGACACCGTACGTCGAATATTTACAGCAATAAAAGCAATATGAAAAATGTATACATTTCGTGGTATATACTATGCATATATTGTATATTAATACCACATCCATTAAAAGCAACATGGCCTTTAAAGTTTTTGTATAAAGTAATTTGTTATACCAACCGTATTGTTATATGGAACAATCTCTCTCTCTCTCTCTCTCTCTCTCTCTCTCTCTCTCTCTCACACACACACACACACACACACACACACTCTCTCTCTCTCTCTCTCTCTCTCTCTCTCTCTCTCTCTCTCTCTCTCTCTCTCTCTCTCATGCATAAGGGCAAAAATACACAGAATGCTGGAGTGAGAGAGAAAGATACCTTCGGTGAGATGAGACCCTTGAAACTCAAATTACACCAATGAACGTACAAATCCCTAGGTAGTCGTAACGGCATTTGCACACTTTCTCTGGCAGTTATCTACAGTGTTCATAATATCAAAGATACAAAGTTGCAATAGCGTTGTCAATACTATAAGGTATATTTCTTGGTTTCGAGGCACACATATATAGAGGATCTCATTCAATCTTGAATTTATGAAACTCGTTGAATCATGTCCAGCTTTTGCGAGCCTTGGCTCGCTAAAGCTGAACATTATTTAACGAGTTTCATAAATTTAATATTAAATAATTGCCCATTTAAGATTCTTTCTATCACATAGTTTTATTCACAAGAGATTATTTAGATAGAAAGAAGAATGAATAATTCGTTCATTCTGACAGACGCTGTACCTTTCATTTGTTGTGCGCAAAAAAGTCCCAAACAAGTTGTAATAGAAAAAGTATATTATACATTTTTGCTAACTATAAATAAAAAATAAGCGTCCATCCAAATAAACAGAACATTTTACAAAAGACAAAACATTTGTCAACAGAAAATGTCCAATGTGTGTGATGTCACATTCTTTGATATGGTGCACAGTACCGGTTTGAGTTGGCCTACACAACACAGTGCCAGTGTTTACGTTGAAATTCCATATCACAACTAAACATTACATTGTTTGCGATATTTTTGTGAAAAGAAGATTACTGGATGCAGAAATACGCATATTTACTGTAATGTATTTGTGACCGAATATTTGCAGCATCTGATTTGGAACATTAGACTGTAAAGAAGACGTAAATAAATCTCTTTTTGAGTCGGACTTGCATCTGAGTCCATGTATTTACCGCAAACCACCTTTAAAATGCATAATAATGCTAATTTATGTGAAAATATAATATGTTTTAATTTGACAAAATGTGAGTCCGATTTGCTGCTGTAAAGTGTTGTTACGATATATGCATTTCTTTTTTGCATAATCATTAAAACATCCATTACATTCATTAGATAATTTAAATAAGTAACTTTATTGGACTACATTTTTTTTTTTATTATATTTGAGTGTACTTTCAGTATATTTCATTGCATTTTAGTAACTATGATGTCGTAGACTCAACGTCCACGAAATTGGAGTACTAATATTAGTACTATTTAGTAATTAGATGTGCATTTTTTTCATAATTGGTATTATTTTATTTCCTCAAAATTTGATTGTGCTGATGATTGCTGTCTAAATCAGTTTTGTAACAAACAATATTTACTGGATTTATGGTTTCCTTATTCTTACATATTAATGTAAGTGTCCACAATTTTCCCTAGAAATTCCATGCATTGCTGGCATGTGTAGAAAGATGTTATTTAAACAATATTTAACAACTTATATTATTTGCTGTTTTTTAAACAGATATAAATTTTAAGTTTTCAAAAAAAGCGTGTCCCCTCCCCTTGAAATTTAGTATCGAAATTTAACTCATGTGGATAAATTCATCCTATATAAAGCGTTTGAGATCGCGATATTGATTACAATTTGTCATAGGATAAATTTCCGCAAATTACACCCTATCAAAAGACCAGTTAGAAGCAATTTTGTTTTTAAAATCCATGTTTAATTCAAATGACTTTTATTTTCAATTTTGCTTTCTTGTCTAGTTGTACAGTACTGCAGAAATGTTCAAAGGGAACTAAATCCTTGTATCTAGTACCTACCATCTCAATCTTATTTCAAATCATCTGCCCAGAAGTTGTATTTGTTTTATTTGATGTAAAATCAGAGAAAATAATATTTTTAACAAGACAGATTTTCATAAGATTACATAAGATTAAAAACTTTACACACACACACACACACGCACACAGAATAGTTACATGTCAAAGTGGATCCTCACACAAAACACACACAAATACACTGCCTTTCTTATAAACTTATACTCAAAATAAATGATGAAATATAATAAATGAATCACTATGAATGATTTAAGGTGGCGCTACAACTATAACGACTGACACTCGACTGAGAAGAAATTTTTTTTTATTGAAACGTCTTTTATATACAGATGGCAGTAGCATTCCCACTGCTTTTTCACTTCTCGGTCTTTTCCGTTAGTTTCGGCTTTCTAGCAATACCCTAAGCACCATCTGAAACAGAATTTCCGCCCGTTGAAGCTACTGATGTTATGTCGTGCTATTTGTTTTTCGAATTATAAAGGATTTTCTGGAAAATTCCTTTGCGTTTCTCTTCAGTTTTGCAACCCCATATTACGCTGTTGACGCAGTATGTGGCATAATTTCGGTGCAAACGGTAATTACATTCACCATGCAGTGCGATCTGAAATCTACGAACTAGAGGTCTATTGCCATATATAACAGCTGAACCAGCTCGGATATTCCGTGGCTCCCAGTCAATTTAATGTTGTGTTTTAGTACGTTGTTCAATGATTCTTTCTCAATGAGATTTTTTCTTCTTGGTTCATTTACATGGCAACGCATTTTTTCTTTTACGTGACTGTCATAATATTTAATGAAGAGAGGGTGGTCACAAAGAAGTTGCTTCATTTCTAAGGACCTCCCCTCAAAGACGACGGAGCTGTCCGCATTAAACAACCCGTCGTGGAAAAAAGTTTTATCTATGACTGTTCTCTTCACATTCCAAGTCACGCTATCTTTTCTTTGCAGTTGGAATTTAATGTTTTTATTTATGTGCTCTGTACATTGCACCAGAGACACATCCGGGAAGAATATCTCTACAGCTCTGGTCAGGGTAAGTTCTTAATCTGTACCAAATGACACGTGCTTCTATTGTCTTATTTAGACACTTCTGATGTTGTTCTCGAGTTTGGCTGCAATGTGGGATGGTAATGTTCTGTATGTTTCATTACCTGCGTCTTTGTGCAAACGCGCGGGGCCGAAAACCGAAAAAAAAAATGGGATGTTCATTGGTATCTTTCCTTATGATACTCTGTTTTTTTTGTATACTATTGTTGTGAAATAAAGTCTTCCCAAATTAAAAGTCTGGTAAATTCCGGTTGTTGGTCCCGTGCTTTTTTCTCAAATATGTAAGTCTGTTATTTGGTTGTCGGTATATAATATGATGAATGGCACTTTTTCTCTGTCGTGTATTATTCACTTTACAAGCGAATGTTTCCCACACGTACCAATTATCTCTAACAACTCATCGGCAATATTTTCTGAGTAAGTGTTTTGGTTTTGCTATTTTCTTTTACATTATTCTCGCTACGTTTTGTTCCTTACTTGTGGAAGTTCCGTGGTCCATTTAAAGAGTGGTCTCGTTTTAATTCGTAATAAACTTTAATAGGTTTTGAGTAGAGCAGTCTATCTGATATTTTATCCATCGTTTTGGGATTTGTTCTCAAGTACGGCCGATTGACATATGGTTGACAAAACACTATCTAACTATTGTAAATAAACTACTACCGGATGACAGTGAAAACTGGTGTAAAAATATGCACATATTCTGATTCATTTGAGATTTTCAAATTTATTTGAATATATTGAGTAACATTAAATACTTTATTTTATATATATATATATATATATATATATATATATATATATATATATATATATATTAAAACCTCCACCCACAATGTATGAAATAAAACTGAGTTAATATTGTTACGACTCTATGGTCACAAACTAAGTAATAGAAAAAAACAAAAACATAAAGTTTTGTAAAACTTATCAAACAATTTAATTATCAAAGTTATAAACGAAAATGTTAGAGGAACTTAAAGTATTATGAAGTGAATCCAATCTAATCCTTATAAAGGTCTATGAAAGTTCTAAATGAATGAGAAGTTCCTTATAAATTTCAAAACCGGAAATGTACTGTGCCTCCAAGAACCCTGACGTTGTCAAAATGGCGTCATCCGGAATTCCTTCGAACAAGCTACGACAGTTCCAAAAATAATATTAATAGTCCAAATAATGAGCACTTTCTATTTCCACTGAACAGTTCAAACAAATATTTTTCCTCTCGAATAATATTTAAATACAACATATAACACGTCTGCAGACTTACAACAGGAACACAAGAAAATGTGAATGACTCCAAACTCGGCATGAAACTGATTGCTCAGTTCTCTCTTTATATATACACTGTCTATTGTGACTATGTTTCTCAATAGACCCCACCTGACAAAATACACTACTCATTTTGCGTCGACTTGGCCTATTCGTGTGACCTAACCCAACCAATGAGAAGTTACAGATTTAATCTATAAACGTTGAAACCTCATCAGCCACTGAGAAATTAAGTCATAAGCACCATTTAAGTCTTATTATTAAGATTATTACTAATAATTGTCAGCACATATGTAAGCATTTTTTGATAGATCCTATGCAAAACTAAACACTTAAGATACTCGGTCATGTAAGCAAAATTTAAATAAAGATATTCTGTACTAACATGAAAAAAAAAATATAAAATATACCAGAAGTTACAAAAAATATATATTTATACATAACAATATATTTATAAATATGGTTTGCGGTAGGTTTGTGGTGGTTTGCTGTGGTTTGCGGTAAATACATAGATATATTGGAATAGAAATCTTACCTTATGTACCTAGTCATAGTGGAAATTGTACATATGTTAAGAGTTTTCTATAGCCCATGACAGACTTGCACACTACAACTAGAGCCATGACTATGTAAGGTCGCATAGGCTACCCATGCAAGTTACGCAAATACTATTAAGTGTATGATGACTGGAGAGTGATAAAAGTGTAATGGCAGAACTTTGTTGTCATAGCAAGAAAGAAAAGTTGGAACTACTTGATGGAGTATACTTATCTTTT